>JABAJZ010013815.1:0-16165 GCA_018857265.1 Termitomyces sp. T32_za158 | reverse complement strand
TGACCGCTGATCGATATCTTCCTCGTGATGATGTCCGGCATTCATAGAGGGCGTTACCTGCAAATTGAACCTTAGACCGCGAGACTTGGAACGAGCCTCCTGGACCGAGACCTTATCCTTGATATCTTTTCCCGTAAGAGTTGACGAGGACCGGCCTGAGATTCTTCGAAGAATCACAAAAGCGTCGCCCGAACTATAGCGTTCTGGTTGCTCTTGAAGCCACTCGTGTCGCAACCAAAGCCAGCCAGATAAACGCCATTAGTCACGTGGTCTGCATACAATTGTAACCCCTCAGCCACCTCCATCCACCCCTCCATGAGTACAGTTACCCATGCCCTAAGGCAGGACGGCCGTGTTCCCCTCAAATCCATGGAAATGGATATATGAGTCCGCAACTAGTCTCACCAAAGCAATGCATAGTTCATCACGCATCAATCTCAAGACTCGAATTCATCGATGAGCAATATTGGAAAGATCGACTCGCAGGGTATATGATTGCAACATGAATGAAGAAGCCACTACTACGCGAAACACCAAGTCCGACAACGATGCTATGATGAGATAGATAAGAGTATAACAGAGATACAATTGTTTCATACAACACAATCTTTACTCGTCGACCAACTGCGTTTCCTACGACAATCAGTGAGCAATACTCCGAATTATCCAATACCATACATACCTCAAGTCCGAGCGACTCATCTGCAGGCTGTGTCTCCACCAAATTCAGGTCCTGGGCTTCCTGCGTCTCATGTGTTTTCTGTGTCTCTGGATCTTCGACTAGCGAAGCAGAATCTGACATCACTATATCAGCCATCTGCGAACTCTGTGTTTCGTCAACAGCAGCTTCAGCAACGCTCTTCTTTTGCTTCGGCTTCTTCTCCTTCTCCTTTGGCTTGGGCGGTCCCATGCCAAAAAGCGTTGTCTGCCTGACCACACCCTTATCCTTCGTCGAGGGTTTAGCGAAGGGTCCTAATCTTCCAAGTCAGAACTCATTGTTCCAGAACATAACGATAGAAACGCACGTTTTGGGTGCGTACCAGCCTCTGATTCAGCAGCATCGACCTTCTCAAAGAAGCTCTCGCTCTTTTGTATCGTTTTCCCATTCACATCTGCCTTCCGTGCGAATGGATTACGCGTTTCCTGACCAGGCTTACGTGCAAATGGATTGACCTCTTCAATGACGTTGACATCAGCCACCGTTCCCGATGATGCAGTGCATGGAATGTACTTACTTTGTTTAGGCGGTGGTGTTGGCAAGTTGTTGGGTTCGAGATCCTCGGCCTCAGTCCGCTTCCGCTTGCCATCTCCAGATGAAGAAGTTGTAGCTGGTATTTCCACGTCCTCCGTGAAAGAAGGACCATCTATTGGAGGTACCGAGCTTGACGGCGCAACAGAACTGTACCGTGTCGTCTCAACAACGGGCATCGTTACTCTCGCCAACCTCGGCCGCTCGATAGCGGGTGGAGGCCGGACATCTCCCAATAGATCCACTCTCGAATTTGCGCCATAATTGTTAAGAGTAGCTTGGACCTCACGGAGAGGAGGATCAGGTTTCATCCACCGTCTACGTTTATCTCGCGCAGCGACGAGCCTATCTTCATTCTCCTCTCGATCAGCCTTAAGCATTGCAATTTTATCTCTGAGACCGACGAGGTGGTAGAAATCAGCAACTTTCAGTGCCGAGTCAAACGATGAGACGTTGTGCAGAAGTTTAATGAGTTCAATGGCGCGGGGGACATTGTCGGCTTTGCAGGCAGCTTGAATGAGGATGATAAATTCCCTGTCCATCGCGTGCTCTCGCTTGAGGATATCGTCGGTCGTCAATTCCTCATCAAGAGAGTCTAGAGATATTTGAACAAGGAGCAGTTCACGTTCGATGCTACAATCATGGAGTTGTTAGGTTGTGTCTATATTGCGTCGAAGAGATGACGTCTCACAGCTCCTCCCTTGGTTCGTTAAGCCGGAAGGGTATCCGCAAAGGAAGTTCCTGAATAAGAGGACGCGGGAACGTAGGATGTTCTTGCCTTCCCTGTGGGTGAATGCGTCACTAGACCAAACCTGAAGCTAATGCCTTCAAGTACATACCTTGAGAATGAGACACATGAAGTTGCTCTCAGTAATACCAACTGGCCAGTACGATTCATCCTTTCCTTGACGTCGCTCGAGCATATTTGTATCCATGACTCTTGCCCAAGAAGCATGGTGTGGTATCCGGAATTTCGTGAGGATATGAAGATAACCTGCACTGTCGTACATTGCGGGAGCCTATAATGGCGAGCAGTCAGTATATGACCTTGATAAATCGAAGACGAGAAGCGAACTCCTTGGTCGGTTAATCCTATCCATTTTAGAGTGTGTCCTTTAGGAAGGGGAAGTACGTCCCGCTGCTTCACACTGAAATCCTCGAAATTAATGATTGAATACGACAGATTCTGTGAACCTAGGAATCCGACTCAGGTTCCGTCTGTTCTCGTGAGCATGTAGTGAATCATACCATCGATTGTAGTCGCGCCAGCCCGATGCACCACAAATACCCACTCAGGACCAGCGACCATTGAAACAAAGTCTCCACCGAGCGCCAAAATTCTCCTTTCTCGACCTGTCCCGCTCAAAAACGTCAAGTCGCCCTCGGAAGTAGCAACCACGACATTCCCCCATCCCTGCAGATCAGGATCGTTCGAATGCCGTAAACTGCTAGACGGGCGCGTACCGCCCGCTGCAACGCCTAGCGCTGTCGTTCCCGGGCGTTTGAGGACATATGTCCATTCACCTTGGTTGGTCCATGTGCCATAGGGTTTGTACAGTACTTGGGCGGGATGGTCGTTTTCTGGAGGGCACGCAAAGACAGCACCCCGTTCCCCTATGGCGTAGATTGTAACTTGGAGAAAAGGTATAATCAGAAGTCCTACCAAGATATCCAAGGTCATACTTGAAATTATCATTGAAATGGTATGATTTTCGCGCAGAACGATCGAAGAAATCGACGCTGATGATATGATGTGTGTCTTGGTCTGTAACCTCTATGACACCCAACATATTGTACGCTGAACATAGATTTAGCTCGATGATAGACATGACGGGGAATAAAGTATAGCTTACCGAGGTACCTCTTTCTGTTCTCCATTGGGGTAGATCCAGGCTGGAAAGGAGGTTGAGCTTTCGTGATGCTCACTGGAATGTGTCATACCACTTGAACGAATTTGGGCGATTGATAGAATAGACTTACCCATCTCTTTCACCATACCATCAGTCTTCCTTGTTGATTCGGGATTGTCTAGTAAACCGCCGCCTAAGTCGTCGATTATCCAGTCATCATCGATATCGCCATATCCAGGCTCTGGGTCAGCATGCTCATCGTCATGTAACCGATTACTCGAGCTAGCAGCCTCCGCTATGTCGTCAAAGAGATTACTCTTAAGTCGGGCTGTAACTGTTGCCGCGCCAGTCGTTGCAATTGAGCGCCTGACAGGATCAGGGTAAGTCTCTGGTATTGGTTTGTGCCAGCGGCTGAAGCCTCCTTCTGTATCCGTCCAAGCTAACAGATTGTCTTTCGGAGAAAACGCGAGGTGGGTAATGGTAGCTCCCGGTGTTGCAGGATGGCTACAACAATGATATCTCAGCTTAAAGTCAATCACTGCGAGGAGGTAGCATACCTAGCAATAAGTCGCCGTGTTTGTATTGACCATACATGGACCTTAGAACGAGATGCACAAGCAAGATATTCACCGTTCACGGAGACGGCAAGCGCTGTGATAGGACCGGAAAGGTCCTTATCGGAAAAAGAGGTTGACCGAGACCAGTCCGAGCGGGAAACGGTCATGATTTCTGGAAAACTTTCTGACAAACTATGAAAATAAGGGCAGCTGTTATCACGAACCATGACTTCTAGAAGCAGCATAAAAATGCTGACCAGAAGTATGCCAAACTGCTGAGCAGTCGTGAGCATAGTCTGGTGACCTATAGAATCAAGTCAAAAATGAGTTCAAAAAGAGAATAGAAGTACGAACATGGCATCCCCGACGACAGGAATCAACCCCTCAATTGTCGTTTCAATCTGAGGTTCCTCATTATGCATATTCCATACGATGATCTTTCCATCCGCACCCGAAGTTGTCTGCGAGTTTGATGATAAGAATCGTATTTTGGTCGATTGAGATTGAATTTACCAGTATGGGAGAACTTGGATGCCATGTCACTTTTCGAACGCTGCCAACATGCCCTTTCAGCTGCTTGATAATCTTAATGTCTTCCAAATCTACAACTCTGACGTCAAAGTTCCTGTGCCGCCGTGAGTTTGATCGAGGTCGCGAAAAGAATTGGTACCGACTCAGAGGTGATGGCCACTCTCTTGCTTTCCGAATCAACTGATAATGACCGAATCGCAACTCCACTGGCATCCCATACATGCCCCGTAAGTTCCGATTTATGTTTAATGTACTGCCTAACCATTGAATCTTCGCTGCCAGATAACCAGCCATTGTCCTTGCAGTAGAATGAGTGACATTATTGACCTGAATTGAACAACGCCGTACCGACGCTGCGACTGCTGTAATGGGCTGTTCTGCCTCAGACACAGTAATGGGTTCCTGCTCAGTACCCTCGCCCATTTTCCATATTCGAACAATACAGTCTTGCCCTCCAGTGTAAGCATGCCTGTACTCTTGACTTAGTGAAATCTACGCCGATTAGCACGATGAAACCTACGTTCCATCCCTGGAGAACGTCAAACAGGTAAACCCAGATTCATGAGCTGGGTTGGTAACGAGGTCTGCCATCGAGTCAAGAAAAAAGACAGTAGGACGCGCCCAACGACGACGCGTTTGGGAGAAAACACGCTCGTCACAATTGTGGTCACGCGTTCGTGATTACCTTGCCGGCGTTTGCCGTCTTCAACGCGGTCGTTAGCTCTCCTCTTTCATCGCCTTCGAGATGGATGCCATCATTTGTCTCCTACATACCTCCAACGGCAGTTCGTCCGCCATTAGAGATCTCGGCCAGACGCGTGAACGCTCTGGGCTTCTGTTGTATCATCTCGATCAGTACGATGCATGACTCTTTGACATGACTGACCATCGAGCGCTTCCTCTCGCCATTTCCGAGTGCTGGCTTCTTAAGAAGGCTGGGCATGTCAAAGCTAGAATCCCACTTTTGTCGAACAGTTCCAGAATTACCGAGAACAACTCGTCAACCTCGCTTCTCTTCCAGCGCAGGTGTAGATCACGCTCTCGCATAATGGCGACACCTGTTAAAGCCATTTATGGGTACAATTTGATATCTGGAGATAGATATACACTATTCCACCTTGATGTCCAAGGTTGGCAACGACGACACTCAACTCTTCCTGATAAACATACTCTTGCTCACCCAACCCGCACGATCCTTCAAAGGCCAAAAGTTATTTGTGCTGACAACTTAATAACCGAAGAGGTTCCTCTCGCCTCTTGCCTCAGTATACACTGACAGGAGCTCAGAGACTGGGTAACTCAAAACAAAGCGGCCTTGAATTCGCCGTATACAACATTGCGCGTGAGATTCTCGAGTATCATTTCTTCTGGAAAGAGAACGCTTATTCACTCGAGGACACGCTGGTGAGCCACGAGTTCCACTGCACCTCGAGGCTCGGAGTGACTAGTGTCCGGCTGTTTGCCGAATGCACAACTAGGAAAAATAAATAAAATAAGGATCCAATTGTCACGATACGCATCGCCTGTTTGCACGCGTCATCACCACCACCACCACCACCACCATCGCGACATACACGTGACCGTCAGGCCACAGAAGTCACCAGTTGGTCACCAGGACATAAAATTACAAGTACATACTTTCTTT
This sequence comes from Termitomyces sp. T32_za158, assembly GCA_018857265.1. Classification (NCBI taxonomy): domain Eukaryota; kingdom Fungi; phylum Basidiomycota; class Agaricomycetes; order Agaricales; family Lyophyllaceae; genus Termitomyces; species Termitomyces sp. T32_za158. The sequence continues at coordinate 10,333 of JABAJZ010013815.1, read as the reverse complement.
AGATTGATTCATTTCGTAACAGGTGTGTAAAACACACGTACTTATGTTTTCTCAATATAATTTCATAACAGTCTAGTTGTGGCGTCGCATTGCGAATCGCGAATAAACAGCCTAACGCTTGAATCAAAGTTCTAAAAAAAATTTAGCGATGACAACCTCCGACGCTGCCACACCTCCACCATCCCTCGAGGAGAGAATAGCGAAAATGGTCTTCCAGGCGCTACAGACCGAGCTGACAGCATTGCAGGCTGGCCTCGAAGAGGTGCAGAGCGGTTTGGACGCGTTGGCGAGCCGGGTGGCGTACCTCGAGCGCGAAAACCGCGGCCCAGACCACAGGCCCAGTATCAACCCTCCCGAGAAGTACGATGGGGCTTCGAAGCAGCTCGCGGACCAGTTCATCAGCCAAGTAGAAGCGGCTGCCGAGTTCGAGAGGTTCCGAGACGAGCGCCAGAAGATCCTGTGGGCACAGTCGTACCTGACTGGGTCTGCCCTCGCATGGTCGCTCGTCATAACGACAGGCTCAGACGACCCTACCCTGAACCCACGACGCTTCCATTGGGCGGAGTGGCTCGCGGCTTTGAAGGCGGCGTTTGGGTTGCGAGACCCGGCTCAGGACGCACTAAACCACATTAGAGTGCTGGAACAGGGCACGAAATCAATCACGGAGTATTGCACGGCTTTCTTTGAGCTCAAAGGGAAGCTCAGCGCCGTGCACGCCAATAGCGAGTATATTAAGGACCGCTTCTGGAAGGGACTGAGCGTGGAAGCGATGGAGGCCCTCCTGCATACGGACTTTGCGACAGTGGAGGAGGCCCGCGACATCCTACTGCGGCGGGAGAGCAAGCTCGCCTACCTTGCGGCTAGGAGGAAGGAGCAATGGCATGAGAGTGACGCACCGAAGACGACAAGTGCAACGTCGACGCCGACGACCCCTGGTACTGGTGTGACAGTGCGCTCGGTGCCCCCGCCGGCGTCGAAGGATCCGGTCGCCATGGATTTCGACCGCGTGAGTCGTACCGTGGCAAAGAAGTGCTTCAAGTGTGGCAAGACCGGCCACTTTGTGATGGAATGCCCATTGTGGAAGGCGTCGGTGATTGCTGCGGTCCGAGAGGCAATGAACGCGGAGACGGGGTGGAGGATGAAGTGATTCTCCGACGCCTGGGTCGATGAGGTCCTTGACTACCTACCCGGGGACAGGGTCTACTTACCTGGAACGTGCGGACTTGCGATCAGATAGGCTCAGCAAGAAGTTGGACTTGAAGCGTTTCGGCCCTTTCAGAGTGGCTCAGAAGATCTCGACGTCGGCCTACAGACTGGACTTACCAGATCGGCGGTCCATCTACGACGTGTTCCACGTCTCTTGCGAGAAGACACAATTTCAATCAGTATGGGAAGGGGCTTGATATTATGGTCCATGTTCGCATTGAAGTGTCCTTCGTCCTCAGGCCTCAGTAGTAAGCACAGTATAAGTATATTAGTTGGCCACGCGTGTTTAACCAATGTTGAAAACCAACGGCGGTTGTTCCCGACCAGACTTGCAATGCCGGCTCAAACACTCATATCAAAACTCTAGCCATCCAAATTCCCGAAATTACCCTCATCATTGGGCTCTTTTTCGTTCTATGGACAACTGATTTTCGAATTTGGACGGTTGGATAAGCTCGCCTCTTCAAGTTTTATCGCATTTCATTCCATAAAATGCGGCCTAGCCACATGGACACAGAGTTAGAATGACATTTTGAGATCACTGTTCCTTCTGAACTTGCAATCATTCATCACTCTTTGATCTGGGAACAAAAAGTTATTTTTTACAAATCGTGAGACTGTTATGTATGCCCACTTTCTCCTGTTGCATTGCCGCTGAAAAAAGAGGTAGCATTGGAATGCCAAGCCCGACCTTGATATGATTTGAACGTGTTGGAACTTGAAGCTTGAGGTCCAGTTAAACAGCTGCCACGTCTCAAGTCGATAAGAATCAATCAACACGACCACTACTTGCAGCCTTTCGGACTGCGGGCGACATTGATCAAAACCCAGGAGCCATAAGTATCAATGGTTCAACAGTTGATTCAACAACAATGATGGATCTCGTGTGAGTGTGACAGACTCGAACACGGACGACACCGCTCGTGGCAATGAGCGCTCGTTGTATTTATGCCAGTCCTCAGAAACAGATGCATCAATCCTTTCCTTGCCACCAGGACAAGGATCCATGTAAAAAACCTTGTGTAACTTGACCTTCCCTCTTCTCCGCGCCTTTCGTTATCCATGTTCTCACTTCCCCCTCTTTTTCCCCTCATCTGTGCCTCTTCCTGCCTATCTACCCTGACCTTAATCTTCTCGACGCTCATTATCGACGTGTCTCCTGTTCTGTGGATCTTGCCTGCACTATTTATATCCACGGTCCTTTACCACGCTGCGACCATCCTGTTCTCGAATATGGAATCGACCAGATCTCTCCGCCTGTTCTCAACTTACGATTTCGTTATCCCTTACGCACTGACTGGCCTTTGGGCAGCAGGGTGTGCTGCGACTACTGCAATCACAGCGTTGTTACTGAAGGGACAATTGAACAGGATCGCACCTCGGGGAACCTGGAGTATGATTGTCCCGTGCGTTTGCGCCCTGTTGGAATCCATCCTCATGGGGACCATAGCGACTATGACATGGAAGGAGCGGAAACGGATTCAATACGCAGACAAATGGAAATGGAGACCTGGGCATTATTATGCCGCCTCAGCACAATGGGGGTAGGTTGTACATACGTATTATCCTTGTCCCTGACTGGCCTGTACCTAGAATTGTCGGTCCCCATTCCGGGTGAAGAGTCATATCGCTTTCCTAATTGACCTATGATGTCTACCATATGTTCTGCTCCAGTCTTTTCTCCCGATTTGGCTACCTCGAAGACTGATAGTTTATATGTAATCTCTGATGTATTTGAGTGCTCTGGGAGCATCCATTCCAGCATTTCCAATCATTACCTACTTATGTATATCCAACCTACCATGGTAAATCTCGAGGATTGACCATAGCCTGATATGATTCATTCTCAAAGAATGATAGTATTATTATAGTACATTCTATACAACTACCTCATCAACGACAAATGTCCAATATTCAACTGTGGACCTCCAAAAGCCCGCCATCAGAACCATCACTACCATCGCCGCCGAGGTTGTTTACTTCTCTCGTTGCCTTGATAGCAACCACGTTACTCTTTTTATCTTCCTCATCAGATTTCTCAGCTTCAGCCACTGATGGCTTTGCCTTCTCAAATGATTCTTCTTCAAGTCCGACTGAAGCAAAAGATTCGGCCAGAGAACTGACAGTAGTAACGGCCATATCAAGAACAGCTTCCACTCTTTTTCTCAGCGGTTCGTTGGAACTGCTGACCTCCTAGACAAGATGAAGTAAAAGATCAGTTTGTGAAACTAGCAGATTGTTGCTCGACATAGTAGTAAGCGGCATACACATACCAAAGTTAGAAGGTTGATCTGGGCATCTGCTTCATCAAGCCGAACGATCAGCCATGGATCATGGCTCTCCTCGCCTTGTTCTTGCTCAGCGTCATCAGCGGCATCGGGCATGTGGAGCTCGACCTTCCCAAAATGAGCCTCCAAGAACATCACGAGACGCTGTATACGAAGGAACGGCGAAGCATCCTCGACATCCGCATGTGGGTGTACATGTGAGTGAGGATGGGAATGGGAATGGGGCTGTGTCGTCACTGATATCACGAAGCCGTCAGAACGAAGTGACAGATAGATGGAAACCTTAAGATACATTTGACGGATGCAGGACTTTTGTCTATTCCTGTGATTAGGGCCAGTGTGGAATCTGCGATCATATCGTTGCTGGCGCTCGACTCCCATTCAAGGGTTAATTCATGATCATGGGTCTGCTTGACGTCCACAGCGCCCATCACCTACCAAATTCAGCCTGTGTATTAGGAAAGGAACGACTTCAAATATGGTCACTCATGGCTCACCCGCATTGTTGGAACACCGTCCTTATCTAGCCCCTCTTCGACGCTCCCAAACATGCCTTCTAGATGCCATCGGACAAGGTCCCAACGAACCCCGAGAACAACTTTCTGGCGTTGTGTCATCGTACATGTCGACAGCCCTGTAAAGTCCCTGAGATCGCGAGGATCAAGAAGCGTGTACGAATAATCCTTGGCTACCAGCAAACCAGATAAAACCTCGTTCGCTTGTGGCAGCTTGTCAGCGAGTGTTCCTATTGCCTATTAAACAATTAATGCTATCATAACGAATGGAGATCTGACAACTCACCTTGGCTACCCTTTCACCGCGGAAGGAAAGGTTCAGTGTTTCTAAATTACGCGGTGTATGAATTTTCACGTCCTCGTCACGCTCCTTATACCGGGAAGCCATAGCACCGCGGAGACGAGCCATTGCATTTTGTTCACCATGTACAAGCACCTTGAGTAATTAGGCGTAAGACAGAAGACCATGCAGGATATAAATAGCGGGCATACAACGTGCTGTGCTTTGACGGCCTCGATGAACTCGGAGTTCTGAGAATAGTCGACATGAGCACTAAACGAGATGTAATCGACTGATATTTTCCGAGGGATCGTGTTGCCCTTGAGTCCGACAAAATCTTCAGGTTCATTCATAATATCCTAGACGAGAAGGAAGTAAGCATTTTCATGTTCACACCACAATCGGTCGAGGATGAGATCAAGATTTTCTGAAGAGGGTCGAGAGAGGAAACACAATGTCCATTAATCACAGTATATACAGGAATAGTATACGTACATGTATAAATCGATCCAAATAATGGGACATCACTCACCCTTGCTAGCGTGCCTTCAATGGAGTATCCAGTGATGATCAGGCCATTGCGAGAATCTGGAGCCCAGTATTCGAATAGTTCTCGACTTGGTCCTACCTGCATAAAGCCAGGAGTTGCAAGGACGACGCACGGAGGACCTTCGGCAATCTTCTTTTCCCATCCACGGGTCTGAGGTACGTGCGAGATATACCTACGAGCGCTTAAGCGATGTATGATGCCAAGTCAAACAGGAGACTCACTTGAAGACGAAAGGATTGTCACGTTTCGCAAACCTGGTCCGTATGTTGGAGTTCATAGTGTGGATGTATGTTTGATAGACAGCCATACACTTCCGAGCCAAACTCGAAGCGTAATAAATGGGGACATTATGGAGATCAGGATGAGCCTTCCAATATTCATCAAGGACGAGAAGGAGCTCTTGCGCACGACCTAGAGCGAACGTGGGCAGGAGGACATGACCCCCGCGTTTGACGATCGCGTGTACAAGGCTTGTGAAACGCTGCTCCTTCTCTTCCCTGCCTTCCAAACTTTGAACACCGTATGTACTTTCGACTATGAGAACATCAGGGCGTATGGGAGGCAATTCGGCTTTCACAAGATGTCGGTCCTCTTCCCGTGAATAGTCGCCTGTGTAGAGGATTCTGAGGCCAGCAATATCGATGAGATACATACATGCTCCAAGAACGTGCCCGGCGTGGTATGGGGTAAAAGAGACTCCAGGGCAAACGGTGATCAATTGATGCGCCGAAACTGGGATAATAGAGGCTAGCGACATCGTCATCTCCAATGGCGTAAAGAGGGCGTCCGACGACGACGAACTAGAAAGTTGAGCACCTTGTATTCCAAAGAAAAATTCGACATACCCCATCCGAACGTAATCTTGCATCATGAATTTATGGACTGCTTTCGTAGGATGAGTCATGTAGACTTTGCCCTTGCCGTCTTTAAAATTAGTCTTGCGACGAAGATCAGTACATTGTCGCAGTAGAAAAGCCAAGTTACACTGACTTTCTCCGTAATATATGTCAAAGCTGCGGCATGGTCTAGATGGAAACTGTATAGGCAAGTTACAACCAAAACTCAGTTTGAGGACTCGGAACATACTGTGTTATGAGAATAGCATCCACTGTACTCCAATCCAGCTCATCAATGAAAGGCAGGGACGCCATGCCACTGTAAGCTGGATGGATACCAGCATCGCATACTAACGTCCTTCCACGGTATTGCAGCACACAACACGAACGACCCACTTCTTGCCCGGCGCCGAGTAGGGTGACACTTAGGGTAGGAGCGTCGGCCATCGTTATACGCTCAGTTTTATGACAAGAATTTGTCGAATGACCTTTTCAGAAGGAATGGAATTTGGATAGTGGCGTAGGAAATAAAGACAAGTTTCAAATTCAAGTTTGCAGGACGGTGTATTATGTAATAGAAAAATATCTTTCTCCTCCAAACGAACTCACTGCTCAGTGAATTATGGCCAAGGCCAAGCGTGTCAAATCTGCCGGAAAGGCGTCCAAACAGCATCTGGCAGCAAAGCACGCTGTCAAGAAGAAAACCAAAAGTGCTGTCAAATTTCACAACGAGCAGCTTCGCACGATTATAGACAACCAAACCTCTACCTTGTACTCTGTATGCACATGTAGTTTGACTTTTCCGACAATCTTTCAACTCTATATACTAGATCAACCAACCTCCCAAGAAGATCGTTGAATCGTGCTCTGACAGTTTCAAAGTCGACATTCAGGACCTAACTTCGACTTTGGGAAATCTTTAGGCATGCAGGATTTGTCTTTTGAAACCATACCATCCCGACCACATTGAAGCTTGTCCGTGAACTGTCCAATCACTAGGTGCGTGTTCCTCTCGTCGATCCTTGATCAACCTCTGATTTAATGAAGGCTTCAGCTGAATATTTTCGGGCAATTATCGAGAGAATCGCTCCATCTCCTCATCTGAAGTACACATGACACCTTATCACGTTTATTTCGTCTTCGTGACGAACCAAAGTCGACGAATTCAAGCGCTTTCTCGCCCCGTTCCTTATACATACTATATAAATTTGGGGTTTAATCTCGGGAATTAGGACGATTTACATCTGCTGTCTCTATGATCTTCCTGTCCCTCAGTCTCAGTCACGGTGGAATAGTACACGTCATTTGGCTACCAATCATATAACACCTTCCGCTCAACGTCCCTATTACTCCGTCGATGCTCAAGTATCTTACGTGCCGTCCCTACAGCTCTGTAACTACTCGACAGCGAGGATACCAATAGAGCATAGCTCTAGCATCTCCGTCATAAGGTATTGGCTTGAGCCATCGGACACATCAGGTTCTGCTGGTAAGCAAACCAGTCGTTCCAAAAAGTTGTCTCATAGAGGGGCCGGTACAGATGCGAGGCTAATGGTGTAAAAGGTTTGTAATGGATTCGCCAAATCAGTCATGTATCCTTTGGAATTTTCAAACCTTGAATGAGGCACATGGCGATGTCAACGACTTAGCGGCGTTGCTTCAAAGTTCTTAGCCACCTCGATGATCACCTTTAAAGTAGGTATACAAATTTTCTATCTAATTGAACCCTTTCCTACGAATGAACTTGATCAAACTCTCGGGTTGGAAGCCAGTGTTCGAGTCAGGATGATGGAGTCATTAGACCCAAGATCAATATCGGCACTTCTGAATGATGTGCTGGCTGCCTTGATTTGTGCAGCGCAAGTTTTCAGGGAAAGGGTATATCCTTATATACTCTGTCGGAAGTTCTTCCATCATTTATCATCACGCATTACTCCAAAGCACTATCATTAGTGCGGTTCCCCTCAGGAAGCCTGCCTAGATCCTGTCGCGATGCAGACGAATCTTTCGTGGGCCATAAGTACCATGTGTTGGCGTTGCCTGTCAACCCAGTAAAGGCGATTCAAAAGACCTTCCTACCTTCCTATCGCTCATCTGCACTCTTTTGCGGGCTGACTCTGATGCAGGAACAACCCAAGTATCACGAAATTCTACAACGACTGGAAGCTATGGCTGTTCGCGACCTACCCTTGGGAGCTAAACTTGTGGCACAGAATGCGATGAGAGAGGAAATAGAGAAAACTCTGGGGTCTGAACAGATTGTCAAAGAAACCAAACAACTGTTCGACAGTGTCATAAAAATTGATCAGGGTTTTGAACGTGTCAAAATTGGACTTGGCGGAATAGATAGCGTACGCTTTCGTGGCAAACCAGTTGAACAGCTTCAGCCACAGTGGGTAGAACACCAACATGTGAGTTTTTCGCTTGTAGAGAAACCTTAATTGGCTGTTAATAATCGTAAGCGCTTCATTTCTTTAATCTGGAGATCTAGAACAGTTGCAAGGCAAACTAGTGCCTATGTGAAGGGTATGAACAATCAATTTAATTACATCTGCCTGACCGTCCTCCAGAATTTGTCAATGTAATCCTTCCGACATTGGAGGACCTCATGAATCACACAGACTCAGAGTACAAAGAGGTAGCTGCTGATCTCAAGGAATTTGCCATGGTTAGTTCTTTAGCATTGATGCCATGCAGAAGTTAATTTATTCGGTCTGGCGTCCGATATTTTACTTAGCGCAAAAATCCGTTCGGGCATGATCTGTCGTTGGATGCAAAGGGCGAAATGCACTCTCCGCGCTTTACTGATTTACAATCTGGCCTCAAAGCCTTTAGAAATAATTTTGAACTTTTCAACGAGGAACAAAGTATTGAGCTGCAGGGCGACGTTGTGCTTTTGCAGGAAGAGATCAGTGACCTTGTGTGGCAAATTAAACGGTTGGTTTTCTAGAGACTTCGCTAAACTCGAGTTTAATGTATCCCTTGAACCTAGTTGCAAAACACTGGTACATGCCAACAGTTACTGATAGTGTCACATGAACGATTATTATCCATTGCAGATACCTATTCTAAGCAAAATCCTTGACGTTGCTATCTTGCTCCCAGATAGATCATCAGTTGCTGCAGTGTCAGCGCTCGCCGTGATTTGCCCAATGTCATCACTAAATATCTTTGTTCGTTCATTCAATATTTGTCAATGTCGTTCTGTTCATATCGTCCCTTGTGCAGTTGTCCGGTGTCATCAACGCAGTACCGGAGTGTATCGACGTTGTCTCGTCCATCTCCAAGATAAATGGTATTACCAACCCAATTCCAAGGATGCTTCCTGATAGCGACCGACAGATTTTAGAAGGGAGATTTATCAGTACCAGAGTCAACTTGACGAGAAGAAAGCTAAACTCAAGGTTCCTGAGCTGATCCAAGTAGTAATAAATAGCCAAGGAAATTCCTTTGATGATGTATGCGGTAGAATCGATCAGATTTCCGCTATCTGGTCCTTGGTAAGTCGCCATACTTCACATCATCGGGGAAATCTAAAATGCGAAACTATCAGGTCGCCCATGACGCGACTTCGATTGTTTCCGATTTGCAACTAATGCATCAGGGTGAAGATGGTGGTCGTGCACATAAGGCAAGTTAAGGAGTCCTGCAAAGTAAGTTGACTCCATTCTGACAAGGATTTTACAAAGGCGTTCGTGACTCGCGTGAAGCTCAACAAGATTGCATATGGGGTGCTGTCAAGCCTCTTGAAAGAGTATACACGGCAAATTGAACGACATTCCTTTCGGTTTGGCCAGACGTCGCTAGTCACTAGTGGAATTAGGTCATGAACGGTTCCCTGGACCCCTGGAATCCGTTACCTAAGATAAGGATCAATTGGGGTGGCGGCTGTGCGCAGAGAGATCGTGACAAGCCCTTAAACAATACGGATTTTGTAGGTAAAGTCTGTCTTACAATATCTAGTGATTGTGCTGTGAGCCGTGGCGTAAGTTGTTCCAAGTTTGGAGCATGAGGCCTATATTAGTAGGTCACGGGTCAAAGCGGAAGGGTTCGATTTGTGCTGAGCTGGGTTATTACCTCTTGTTTAGCATTACCAAAACCTCAAACTGCTGTCTGCGTCGATTGTCTTGGGGTCTTTTGTCGGAGATTTCCTGGGAGGAAAAGGTACAAAACGACATTTGCATTCTCCTTGTCACCTAAATATAAGCCCACTCGCAGTACTTTGGTTTCATACACGTGTCTCCCTCATTTAGTTGAATTAGCTGTCGGTGGGTAATGACGACAATCGTCGGCTGAAAACTAAAAACATTGTAGCAAACAGTTCCTCTTGATGTTCTCGATTTACAAGAGTTCTAGAACATCAGCCAGCGTCATATAAGTAACAAATAGATATATCATTCATAAATGTCGCAAATCGAGTCTGCGCCCCAAACCGGGAGATAAGCCAGTTGAACAAGGACATTCCTCTGTGTGCATTGTTCAATCATGAGAAAAGTTGGTACCACTAAGAATGTGCAAACAAGATAGACAAAGAGTAAATGGTATGCAGACCATTACGGTCTGAGGTATGGCCTAACAAGGAGAGGCAACTGATTCCCGCCCTTCGGGTCACTCACTAGTATCGGCCTCTGCACAATCATCGACTTCTTGGTAATGTC
>JABAJZ010013814.1:0-16223 GCA_018857265.1 Termitomyces sp. T32_za158 | reverse complement strand
AGAAATAATAATAAAAATAGTTGAAATGTTCTTGATTATCTTCTTGAGAAACATGTGATATGTTTCAGCATGTGTTTATCAAAAAACCTTTTTTGTGTTTGCCCTTGCCAGAGCTTTGCAAGCTCTGTCCAAACTTAGAAGGGCCCCTCAAGGCCATTTTTCTACAAGTCCCCACATCAATGACATGGCACGACAGAGAAAATACAAAAGAGAGGAAAAAATTCCTCAAAGTCCGCAGGCAGACAAACAACTGCAAAGTTCCAGTCACACGGCACGTGGCATCAGTAATTGCCGTGGTCAACAAGACCACACACCTCAGCCACAATTTGGACTTAGCCAAATTGTGGCCCCCATGCGCTCTATGCGCATCGTGCGAGCTGTCGAGGGCACTTAACACCCTGCAATTCCAAATACTTGTCCATTGCCGCAAGCAATTTACAGTTCTCAAGGGGCTCCCACGTGGTATCCCCTAAACTCCAACGCACCTCAAATTTGAGGTTTCCAGACTGAGTCCAACAATGACCCATGAGGTCATCTACAAACCATTCCTGGTCATCGGCCGTGCCAGAATTGTATGGTTCTGGCATTGCGCGATTTGGGAACCATGCATTGTTACTAGCCACATAGGGTCGCAGTAGTGACACATAGAACTTTGGCACAATTTGTCGTGCCTGCAATGCAGTTGGTAGTTCCAACACATAGTTGGATGTGCTCAGCTCGGCTTCCAGGACCTTATACGGTCCTACCCATTTTGGGCATAACTTGCTTGCCCTGCCTTTGGGCAAGTTTAGGTTCTTGGTGGATAAGTACACTAAGGCACCTTTGTCGATAGCTGGCTCTTCACTCCAGTGGTTGTTAACATAACACGTCTGAAAGATGTGTGCCTCAATAATTGCATCATGTGCCAATGCTAAGTTCATGAGCGCATTCTGCATGAACTCCTTGACTCCACAATGAATTACTTCATCCCTGCAGATTTCCTTGATCATGGATGGCATATAGCCACTATTGAGTTCAAAGGGAGCATATCCCATTGTTTTGGATACACTCACATTAATTGCAAATTCCACTAATGGAATGCGATCCACCCAGTCCTTCTGATCAGGATGCATGAATGCTTTGAAGATCTGTGCGACATTACAATTTGCACATTCTGTCTGCCCATCCATCTGTGGATGGAATGAAGTTGACATGAGCAACTTCGCACTAAGTAATTTGTGCAACTCCTTCCACCATTTGGAGGTGAATTTAGAGTCTCGATCGCTTACAATCAAGCTTGGTCGACTGTGGAGTCTTACTATCTCTTTAAGATAGATCCATGACAGTTCCAACGCTGTAGTCATTGTGTTGACTGGGATGAGATGGACCATGCTGGTCATGCGGCAGATCACTACCCATAGGTAGTTGAAGCCATGCGACTCTGGAAAGGGTCCTACAAAATCCATTCCTATAGAATCCCACAGTTTAGTGGGGACAGGAAGCGAGTGAAGCTTCCCTGCCGGTTTCTGGTTCGAAGTCTTCAAACGCTGACATGCCTCACATGTTGCACAAAACTGATTCATTTCCTTGGCCATTTGCGGCCACCAATACAATTGACGCATGTATTTGAGCGTCTTTTGGTATCCAAAATGCCCAATAATATTATGGGCTTGTTCCAATATCATCATAATTAATGACCTGTCCCTTGGAACGCATAGCACTTTCGCACCAGATGTGTTCATCATATAGATGAGCTGGTGCTCAATATGAAAGCACAAATGCTCTTTGGGCTTGTTGAGAATTTTGACAAAAAAGGTGTCAGCCACATATCCTTGCTGGATATGTTTGCGCAATTGTGCGTCTCCTAATTCGACCGTGACAGCGGCTGGACCAGCACTGTTGAGTGCCTGCCCAACAGTTAAGTTGTCATCTGTAGACGATACATCTACGATTGGCAGATCTTCAGCTGGCCAGGCATCTGCGAGACCTTGAGCTTCAAGGTCTTGTGCTTCTATGTTCTCTTTAAGCCACTTACTGTGGCGCAGTTCACAAGCCTGCATGGCTCAGATTTCAATATGTTGTTCCACTATCTTTTGAAACTGATGCAAGGGCAGATCCTCACTTTCAGGGTCAATGCGCTTGTCCGCTTGGACAAAGTCATGGGCCTCATGAATGTCTTCACGAGTATCACTCTCAAAATATTGCGATAAACAATCTGCAACTACATTCAATTCTCCTTTGACATATGTTATGTCAAACTGGTAGCGCAACATATAGCCAATCCATCGACGCTGTCACGGGGACAAGTGAACTTGAGTTTTGAAAAACTCTAAGGCTTTATGATCTGTAATGATATGGATCTTATACCCCATCAGTTTATCCTCCCATTTCAGGAGGGCTTCTAAGATAGCGAGTGTCTCTAACTCGTGCACTGCATAGTTCTGTTGCGCAGTCGTAAACTTGCGCAACATGAAACCTGCAGGTCAGCAGTTTTGCCAGGTCTTGCCTTGGCTGAACATGGCCCCAATGCCCATCTTTGATGCGTCACAAATGAGCCATATTGGCTCATTGAGATGCGGATCAATTGGGCAAATAATCGGTGTTTTCGTGCAGATTTGCTTAATCATCTCAAAGCACCACTCATGCAGCGGTCGCCAGTGAAACGGAGACCCGTTCTGAGTCATGGCCATGAGGGGACCTGTGTATGCAGCTATGTCTGGTAAAAAGTTATCAATATAGTCAACCAGTCCAACGAACCGTTGAATATCATTGTAGTTACATGGTGTTTGCCACTCTCGAATACGATCAAGTTTATCTGAGTCTGGGTGTATGCCCTGCATATCTATGATGTGCCCTAAGCAATCAATACTCGGTGCATATAGTTCGCACTTCTTCCACTTAAGATACAAGCTTGCTTCACGGAGTCGTTTGAATACAACCCGTAAGTGTTGCTCGTGCTCCTCAATGGAGTCTGAGTATATGAATATATCATCTAAGTAGACGTGCATGAACTTTCCGATGACATCTCGGAATATTGAGGTCATCAACCTCTGAAACATTGCTGGTGCATTGCAGTCACCAATGTGCATAATGTTACTGACAAATGTCCCCATCAGGGACGCAAACACAGTTTTCAGAATGTCTTCCATGCGTATTCGTACTTGTTCATAAGCATCTGTCAGGTCAATCTTTGACCTATACCTGGCCTTTGCAACATCTTTGCAAATCACTTCCTGGTCTGGAAGTGGCATCACATCCTTGATGGTGTTGTTGTTGCGCTGCCATGCATCTAATGCGGTTTGTAGTGTCCCATCTTTCTTGGGAATGCACAATAATAGTGCAGCTTGCATTGCCAGCCGTGGTTCCCACTACTTGGCATTGATGTAGCAATTTGTCTTGTCACAAGGCTGTTCTTGTAATGCTCGTGGACAGCGAGGCTTGTACTGCTTTGTCTTGTCTATGAGATTGATCTCATGGTTCACCTCCTGCCATGGCAGGAGTACCAGTTTCATACTGTTGACAATGTCTGTGAACTCCTGCTGCCATTGCTGGCACAACTACGGAATGTCCTCTTCCCTTAAGCCTGTAGCATTGGCTTTACCTTTATCTACACGCTTTTGGTGCAGCTGAACCTTTGGTTCAAATTGTTCTCTCAGTGCATGTAAGTGCACTTCCTCAATGTCTTCCATCCCCAGCCTCAGAGGAGGCTTTGAAACCGTCAACTTTGTCGACCACTGTAGACAATAAACTTCTCCAGTGGGTCAGCATGGCCCAGCCCACCTTTGCACCACCATCAAGGCTACCACCTCGTTCCACTCTGGTGGCATACGCAGGTCATAGGCCCACTGCATGTCCGGTGGTGGCACTGGTTGGTCTCAGAAGGATCTTATGCTGTCAGTCATTTCTGCCACGCTCACAGCACTCTGTCAACTCTCTTCAACCTTGTCAGTTACGACATCTTCCACCTTTACTCTGGAGCTTGTTGGTTGACACTCCAACAATCCTAGCTTTACTTGTTCTGCATGAGCTTTGTCAGGTAGACAAGCCTTGTCAGGCTTCCTCACAGCTTTTCTCTCTGCTGTCTGTGGCCTATGTGTCACGACCCATATTCAGAGCACACCACACAACCCCGGGATACCCCACCCAACCTCCACGCCTTTCCCCAGCACCCCCACCAGCAGCCTGCCTTCTCAAGCACATGCATCTCCTGCCCTAGTGACCCTGACCCCCAGCAATCACTACATCAACCCTGTCTAATCCTACCCTGCCACAATTACCCGCATCAACCCTACCTGATCCTGTGGCACCGCAACCACCTGCATCACCCGCATCACTAGGCAATCACTCTGGCAATCACACCCAGCACCTAGACCCAACAACTGCTACCAGACACAATTGATACAATGATCCCAATGTGCCGCCAACTTTGATGGAGGCCATACGAGTTGGAACTCCCATACAGTCCCAGGACTCTTTGCCAATACATTCCAGAGCCCTATACAGTATGTCCATACAGTACTCCAGGACTGATCAGGCTCAGCCTGGGACAAAATCTTCCTTGTTGAGTATTTAAGTTGTAGCTAGCCAACATGTACCTTAGTATTGATATTACCTGAAACTACCTGCCAGTATCTGAACATCTGTCTCCACATATTATTGTTATCATCTGCCTTGCCTCCAGTGACCTAGTGAACCTTGATCTTACAAAATCCTCTACTTTGAAACCTCAAATTGTTAAGTCTACCCTTGAATCTGTTTTGTCGAACTCTACTGCTTATTTGAACTTTGTCCTACTTCGTCTTGCCTTGTGAATCTTCAACTCCTCTTGTCTCAATTTATCGTCTATCACCTGGAACTTGTCTTGTCTACATTTCCCCGTTTTGACCTCAACTCTGTTAACCTTTTCTGTTTCGCCCAGCACTCGCCTTCACCCTGGTTTCACCTCATTTCCCTGGTTTTGCCTAGCTTTCTCAGTTCATGCCCTGGACCATCTCAGACCCAGTTATCCTCATGTTTCCT
Source organism: Termitomyces sp. T32_za158 (assembly GCA_018857265.1). NCBI lineage: Eukaryota > Fungi > Basidiomycota > Agaricomycetes > Agaricales > Lyophyllaceae > Termitomyces > Termitomyces sp. T32_za158. The sequence continues at coordinate 11,225 of JABAJZ010013814.1, read as the reverse complement.
TTCATTCCAATTGTCCCTGAAGTCTATCCGTTGTTACTTTGCCACTTTCTCTAAAACATATCCTGTCATACCCCAGGACTCATCTAATTTGTCCTGGACCACTCGTTCTACATCCCGGACCACCTTCTATGTCCCAGACCACCCTGGTACTATCCCGAAGCACCCCAGAACACTTCCCCTACCTCACCCCAGACTTTGTCCCCTTGTGCCAGGTCGCATGTATCTAGCTACATCTAGTCCACCATCGTAAGGCTCTGCTTTGGAAGAAGCCCCTGTAGTCAGCGGGACCTGACACTATCCAGCCCATCCCCCCTTTCCAGAGTTCCTTGGAACTCTTCCTCAGACATCATTATTACCGTCACATCTGCCAGTAGGCTGGCCATTGGAGCCAGCTTTTCATCAATGTCCTCCACTGTCACATTCCTGCAACCTTTTAGTCAGTTGCAGTCCTTGCAACACTTCTCTGTGGCTCAGTACCATCATAGATGGCCATCCGTATCTGCCAGGACCACTCTCTCAGCTCTCAACAGTATTCCGTTGACGATAACCTTGTTGTTGACAAAGTCGAGCATGACTTTGTTCTTATGCATGAAAGGTGTACCAATAATCGTGCCATAGCAATCAAAATTTGCTACATCCACATATTCTTTTGTCGGCTATCCTGACATCTTCACTCTTACTTCTGCGCCAAACTGTACAACAGCACAACTCTCTACAGTCCCAAGCTGGAGCATCAATGGCTCCATCAGCTCATGAACACATATAGCATTCACATGTGCAAACTGGAAGGTAATGCCCATAGTGGTACTCCCAGAGTCCCACAGCATCCACGCTGGACACCCATTGACCTCTACATAGGTCAATAGGCACTCCTTCTCTTTGAGGTTGATGCAGCTTGTCAGCTGCCTTCTGCAGGATTACGTGTTGCATTCCCCTTGATGCTCAGTCAGAGCAAACATATGCTCTTCCTTGTCATCATGAGCATAATAGTCGTTATCATATACATCCACTGCGACGTATTCATCTCCATCGATTTGAACGCTTTCAGCCCATCCACTGCAGACTGCTCCTCAATGCCTTGCAGAACTTCCTTGTCATCATTGGCAGGCTCCTCTTGACCCATCTCAGCGTCGCTCTCTGAGTTGCTCTCCACTGCTGCTGTATGGGCAGCTCTGACCTGCGCTCTTGGCACCTTGCATTCCTTAGAAGTGGCCTGTCTGACTACAGTTGTAGCAACATGGTGTTCCACCACTAGGCTTATGTCCCTGGTTTATGCCCTGCAGGCATTGTTTGCCATACTACAAACTGCAGGTTGCGGTTCCATTCCATCTCGGAATGCTTTGCTAAGAATGTTCCAACCTTGACAGGTTGGCAAATTCCAGTAGCGCGATGAGAGCTGTGCTGATCGTAATGTGTTGCAGTTCGTGCAAACTGCTCATAGCATATAGCATATGCTAGAAACTTGGTCACTATGTTGACCTCTGGTGACAAGTTATTGTTGCATATAAGTGCACAACGCATCTCAGCAGGTATTCCACCCAAGAACATTTCCTGGATAGTAAACTCATCCAGATAGATGGCCATATTCTGAGCATGACCCACAAGGTCATCATAGAAGGTCTGGATGCCCGTTCAGGCATTGTATATAGCTGTCCTGAAGGCTTCACAAGCCTCTTGCATAGTTGCCGCATTAACAAAGCGGTTATACAATCCTATCAAGACCTCCTTGAAGGTCCAATCATGCTTGTCCCTGTTTATATGCAGGACATGTCAGCAGAACCAATTCTGTGCTTCACCATTGATGAATTCATGGAGCACAAATATGCGCTCCTGGTCCATGTCATCTCCACCATAGCAGCAAGCTGCTAAATGATAGCAGACGTCCATAGCCCAGTCTTCCAACTGGAAAAACTTGTGTCCTCCAGCATACGCTCTGATATGCTTTCCTTCAGCTTGACGAGGCTTGACCCTGTCAGGAAACTTGAACCTTACTCCCAGAGAGTCATCAACAAGCCAAGTGAGGTGGTCATGCATATGATCCATGTGGATCTTGACCACTTCATTCATTCCAGGCATGCTCACATGCAAATCATAAGGAGAGGGCAATGACCATGCCCTAGTTGCTAGATACGGAGGCCCAGGAGTTCTGCAATTGTCTCGACGATCTCCATCTCCCTGGTCATTATTATGATAACCTCACCTGTGATCACTCTCATGATCCTCATTTCCAGTCCTCATGACAAACTGTTGCCTCATATTGTCTACAGGCATAACACCTTCACGCCCTTCAAATACAATGTATAGATAGATAAGATTAACCTTAGTGTTGGACACAGTATGTGAAGACAGCTATATTGACCTATAGATAGATAAGATCAACTATAGGGCATGGTAAGTAATCATAAGAATGTAAGTAAGTCGACAGGCTCACCCTTAGTGTCGGACATGGTATGTGAAGACAGCTAAGGGTGAGGTCCGGCTATGTTTATTTTGTAGCGAAAATAAAATAAGGTTTGGCAAAGATTGACAAATAGCACGCATCGGGCAGTGGCGCACACAAGAAAAGTAAGTAAGAAAAGAAAATAATATGAGACACAACCAGTCTGTGAAGTCGTTACTCTACACTCCCCCCGATGAGCTGGACTCCTAGTCGTGTAGTCCCAGTAAACCAATTAGATAATCGTGGGCTGGACGGGGCAGGGGTTTGGTGAAGATGTCGGCAATGTTTTCCTTTGACGGAATGTGAATGATTGATATGTCACCCTCTCGGACTTGTTCGTGAACGTAATGGTGTTTGATGTCGATGTGCTTGGCTCGGGAGTGTCCCTTTGTGGAGTTGGCGAGGGCAATTGAAGATTGGTTATCAACATGGATGTCGACCGGCGGCTGTTGCGGGAGTTCTGTCTCGACCAGGAAGTTCTGCATCCATAAGGCTTGCTGGGCTGCTCAGGTCGTGGCGATGTATTCGGCCTCGGTGGTGCTGAGTGCAACCGTGGATTGGCGTTTCGAACTCCACGAGACAGCTCCCCCTGCCATCATGAAAACGTAGCCGTCAGTTGACCTCCGAGTGTCCAAATCCCTACTAAAGTCTGCGTCCACATATCCTACCGGCTTTACTGAGTTACCCGCCCCCTTGCAATACTTAATTCGGTAGTCAAGTGTTCCTTTAAGGTATCCCAGGACGTGGGTGAGCGCATTCCAGTGAGCTGGCCCGGGGTTTGATTGGAATCTGGCCAGTAGTCCAACTGCGAAGGATATGTCAGGTCGCGTGGCCACTTGAGCCCACATCAGGGACCCTAGAAGTTTTCGGTATGGCTTGTCGGCCATGAACTGCCGATCAGCCTCCGTTTTGGGAGCCATGGCTGCTGTGAGTTGGATACCTTGGGGAAGCGGCGTGTTGCGAGGGTTGCATTCTGCCATGCCAAAACGTTCCAAGACTCGTTGTAAGTAGGCTTGTTGTGACAGAGAGATTGATCCCGTCTCTGGGTCGCATTTTATGGCCATGCCAATGATGTATGAGGGGATCCCCAGGTCTTTTATGTCGTAGATGCTCGCAAGTTCAGATTTTGCGGTGTCTGCACCTTTTTGAGTGGATGAGACACCAAAGACATCGTCAGTGAAGGTGTTGGAAATAGTGTGGTCGCCGTTTTGAATCCTGGTTCGAACGCAAGTGTCAGCCTGTGATGTGTGGTAGCCCAAGTTCTGGTATGCATTGTTCAGGGTCCAGAACAAGTCCCGTCCGCCCTGCATGAGGCCATACAGGGTTTTTAGGAGCTCGATCTTCTTCTTCTCCCCCCCAGGAACCCTGGAGGGACGTCCATGTAGACCTTGAACTCAGGGACACTGTTGAGGTAAGCAGACACGAAATCTACCTGCCATATCTCCCATCCGAGCTGCGCCGCTATGGCTGCCGACATCCTGAGCGATTCAAGTCTGACCACTGTGGCGTAGGTCTCGTTGTAATCCTCCCCCATGACCTGTGAATACCCCTTTGCCACCAGCCTCGCCTTTTGTCTGACAATGTTACCTTCAGCATCGTATTTGATTGCGTACACCCACCGGCATCCGATCGTCTTTTTCCCCTCAGGCACGTCCTCCTCGGGGACTAGGCAAAAAACTCCCCTTTCCTCCATAATCCTAAGTTTGTCCTGCATAGCCGGGCCCCATAAGTTGGGCCGGCGCATCGCTTCCTCGTAGGTCTGGGGAACATAGGACTCATCTGACGCGTCAGCCGCACCGTTTAGTAAGGCAAGGAACGCATACGCATCCTGTGCCAGCATCGATGTTGGGGTTGGTGCAATACCTCTAATGCGGTCTGATCGTCGAAGTGCGGGTACAGGGTCAATGGTGGTCGAGGCTGTGGTTGTAGTGGTGTTTGCTAACTCAGAGGTAAGTGTCGGCTTGATGGGGTTTGCGGCGCTTAATTCAGGGTCGCTGTCGGGTGTCGGTGTGGGTTCTGCTGCTGGCTCATGTAGTGGTGCGTCCGTGGTGCGTATGCGAGGTGCAATGGGCTGACGTTGGGTGAGTATGCCCGGTATCGCTGCGTTGGGTTCAGGTTTGTCTGCGCTTAGTAGATCCTCGGGAGTGTCATTTTGGGCATGTGATCTGTGTCCCGTGCCTTCAATGAAGATAACATCACGGGAGGTAATGATAGATCTTGACCCACAGTCGAAGAGTTTATACCCACTGTCTGAATACCCAACAAATATGTATTTGACTGAGCGTGGATCTAACTTTGACTGAACCAGTTCCTTCGGAACCTTCGCAAACGCAACACTCCCAAAGGGGCGCAGGTGTGCAACAGACTGCCTCTTCCCAGTCCAAGCTTCTTCCGGGACTTTATCAGGTTGGCAAGCAGATGGTAAGCGGTTTCTTGTGTAGATTTGGGTTGCCGCTGCCTCAGCCCACAGATCCTTGGGTAGTCCACTTTTGGCCAGCATGCAGCGCACCCCCTCGATGACCGTGCGGATGGCCCTCTCGGCCAGACCATTTTGGGCATGTGCGTACAGGGTAGTAACTCTCAGGATAATCCCATGACGTGTGCAGTAGCCTTGCCATAGGTCATTTATCCACTCTCGGCCAGCGTCAACGCGGATCGACAATAGCTTGTGGCCTGTTTGCCGTTCGGACTCTGCCTGGTAGGACACGAGGGCTTCGAGGGTGGTAGTTGCATCTTTTCTCGACAGGAAATACCCACGGAGGTGAGTGGTGTGGCCGTCAATGGCTATCATCATGTAATATGCTCCTCCCAGGGACATGGTCGATGCTGGACCCCACAAGTCGAAATGGACACACTCGTTTGGCACTTTCTCAGACTCGTGAGTTCCGTCGTATGGCCTTGCCATGTGCTTCCCATAGATGCAGTCCTCGCAGATTCCTGTTATCTCCAGTCCACCTTTGACTCGAAGTCCATCGAAACCCCTTTTGGATCATGCCCCGTATATTGTCAACACCAGCGTGCGCGAAACGGCAGTGCCACCCGTCTAGATCAACTGGTACCTCAATGGATGTGGTTGCCATGGCGAGTACTGCTTGCTCTCCTTTAGGTCTGAGCATGTCTAACTTGTACATGCCACCAGATCCATTTCTGATCATCACTTCCCTCCCGTCAGGGTCACGAAAGATTGCCCTCCCCTGGCCAAAACTGACTGAGAAGCCTGCTTTGTCAAAACAGCCCACTGAGATGAGATTGGCTGTCAGATCAGGGGTGTGGAGAGCATTGTTGAAAATGAGTTCGGATATGCCGTGATCTGTATGTACCATTTTCTTCACTGTTCCCTGTCCGATGATGCGGAAGATTCCATCCTGTGTAGCTGCCTTCCCTTTTCTGGGTTGGGGAAGGGTAGTGTACTTAGCGAAATCATTTCGGTTCACAAAGCAGTGATCACTCACGCCCGAATCGGCAAAAGTGGGAATGTTGGCATTAACTGTTTGGGCATTCGTCGGGGATAAGGGTTGCGCCATCAAGGCGTAAGTGATTTGTGGCGTTGTCGCTTCCGCATTGGTGTTGGTAAGGTTGACAGTGGGTGTTTGGGTAGTGGTTGCATTTTGGTTGGCTAGGGCGGCTAGTGCGCTATCTTGGTTCCTAAAGTTCGGTGGGAATTGTCCTTCTTTTCCGCCGCCTCGCCAGTAGCAGTTTTCTGCATGTGTCCGGTTCGCTTGCAATTTGGGTTGAGGCATACCAGCTTAGGTTTTGACGATCTCGTATTTGCTTGGAGAGCAGTGACTGAAGTGTTGGTCTGTTTTTGGGATTTGAGGCGCTCCCAATGGATCGTGAGGCCAGAGATCAAATTGTTCAACATTTTGGTGGTGTAAAGGCTTGCTACAACGACGTTCCAGGACTCAGGTAGGGAGTTCATGACTATGGTTCGGAAGGTCGCGTCACTGATGGTCGCTCCTTTTTCTGTGGCCAACTCCCATTTTGTACGAAGGTCCTGGATGTGTGCTGGGAAGTCTCCGCCATCACCAAAAGTGGTTGACCTCAGTTGATTCTCTGCTCCCATTGCCGCCAGCTCGGATACAGTGCCATATGCATCGGTGAGTGTTTTCCATGCTTCGGCAGTTGAGCCATCCATTTTGATGCCAAAACCTACAGGGTTCTTGCAATTGTACACGATCAAACCTAGGACCCACGCATCGCGGACATCCCACTCCTCCATGGATGGGGCTGTGGATGACCATTCAGTAGCCTGGGTCATCTGGGGTGGTCCGGTGTTGTCGCCAGCCCCTTTAGGGGGCTTGAAGTCATCACTGGTTTTTGCCTCGGTGTCAGGCTTTTGGGTGGTGCCTTTGAGGTATCCTCTGACTCCGCATGCGCGTGCCGCGATGAGGATCCTCTTTTTAAATTGGCCAAAGTTGGTTCCGTCGAACTGGTGTGTGTCAGGGAAGGTAGGTGGGTTTGTGGAGGCAGTGTTGGACATTTTTGGACAAGTGTGGAGCAAGAAGTTTCAGTAAGTGTATGAGCTGTTGGCTGTGTCTTTTTGTGTTCTGATAGCGAGAGCGGGAACGGGGCCCGATAACCTATAGATAGATAAGATTAACCTTAGTGTCAGACACGGTATGTGAAGACAGCTATATTGACCTATAGATAGATAAGATTAACTATAGGGCATGGTAAGTAATCATAAGAATGTAAGTAAGTCGACAGGCTCACCCTTAGTGTCGGACACGGTATGTGAAGGCTAAGGGTGAGGTCCGGCTATGTTTATTTTGTAGTGAAAATAAAATAAGGTTTGGCAAAGATTGACAAACAGCGCGCATCGGGCAGTGGCACACACAAGAAAAGTAAGTAAGAAAAGAAAATAATATGAGACACGACCAGTCTGTGAAGTCGTTACTCTACATACACCCCTCACTCCATCATTTGTATGTCCTCTCCCTCTGCGTCGCTATTTTTCATCCCTGTCTCCTACAAAGTTACCTTTCTCCTCAATGTAACCTGCATCGCACTCTTCAGGTTTGTCTTGCCTTTCTGTATTCTTTGTTAGTTGGTGATATGATTTACAAATCGTATACCCACTTGTCTGAACAAGCCATCAATACGTGTGAGGGACCTTAACACTGCAAGCATCTTGAATACTTGCCCTTTCAACGGCACAACCACAAATGACAGTTCTGCGATGACCATATCTCCTGTTCGGAACGCATGCAGTGGGAATTTGTCCATGCTGCATATGTGCGTGAGTCCTCATATATAACTTTTCATGTGTTCTTACCATCTTTTTCCCCCAATCATTCTCCTTGTCATATAATTGACAACGTTATCGGTGGTTCTCACATACCCTGCATTTGTCATACCCTCAAGCATCCCTTTGGGATCGATGTCTGTATCAAATGGTACGTGCTCTTCACCCAATATCACTTCTTCGATTGGCGTCATGTATCGGTTAGTGATGTCTATGTTGTTGTCGTTGCCATCTGTGGAACCCCATTCTTGAAGCTGGCCCTCTGCAAATGCCATATCAAACACGTCGCAGATTGCTTTGCCTGCGGCAATGGCTTCTTTGAACTCTGCTGTGTCTAGCCCATTTAGCCTGACCGATTGTTTGAAGTATTTAAACCTGGGTACCACAATACCTGTTCTGTTTCATAACATGGTTAATACTTTGCAGTCTGTTAATTATGTGGATTACCCCTACTTACCTATCTTTTATCACAATAGGTGGGAGATCCTTTGCTGTTATCGTGCCGTGAATGGTAAACACCATTTCTTCATCCGGTTGTTTCCTGTCGTCCTTGGCCTTCAGTAGTCTCCATGACGCTGGTTGATTGAATGCGTGGACCACCACTTTATCCTGCCAGTCTTGGTCCTATTGCTCCCTTGTTAATGGTGAGTTTGCCTCTTGTTGTTTTATGTCAATTTATAACTTACAAGCATTGTCTGATTCAGTAGCGTTGGTCTTGTGCACCATCAGTTCGTGTGCGTGTTAGGTACGGCCTTTTTTTTTTGTGCTCAAGTATTGTATTGCTGTATCCGTCTTTAAGCAGTGTCCTCCTTGCTGTGCATCATCGCCTTTTGACCCGCACTTCTATTGTCGTCACCTTGGCTGATTAACGCTGCTAGGCTGGCTCCTTAAAACTGTCACACGTTAACGGCTTCCTTTCGCAGATCATGGACCCCTCCATGTGGATGGTCAACGTAGAACGCCTTTGCTACCTTTCCTGTCATGGTATGCCTTCTCTGCCATGCTTTCACTCATGCCTCGAACAACTTGGGAGTGCTAATGATAATCAATATAGAATCCTTCTTTTCTAATCCAGCCAGAAAATGTCTGTCTGTAATCAGTATATCAATATGCGGTAATGCATTTCCCTCAAATTTGCTATGGTTGACTGAGCTTCTATTTCTGCTCTGCAGGCCTTCTGTCTATGATGTTCGATTGTCACTCTGTTATCTGGACTTGTGCTGCTTCTCCTCGGATTTAATTTCTCAATATCCTGCCTGCTTTGTTCTGTTTGTGGCAAACATTTGCTTTATTTTCTTTATATATAGTGTGCAAAAGGCGACTTGGGGTTTGTCCTTTTCTCCATTGTCTTCCTTTTGGTTCCCTGTGCCGTCCGCTATGTCTTCCAGTCCTTCCAGGCCTAAGCCACGTATCCTCAGGCCTACTGTACATCCTGTTTGTGCTGTGTATGAGCCTGTTCATTCTCTGTATGTTATCACTTTTTCCCTTGTCGGAACCATATTGATATGCTTTCACCTCTCATTTACATTGTAGAGACATAGATGCCATGCGCACATTTGTTTATTTGTCTAGTTTCATAACTATTGTTTCATCTGTTCCTACAGTATAGTTGCATCTACACCAAGTCTTGATGCCCCTTCAAATGTGCCTCTGCCTTCTCCCATCCCTAGTCTATCCAAGAAGGCTTTTTTGACGCAAGAAGATGACTCAGCATTGATATATGAATGTGGTTTTCTTGCTATTATATGCTCTTAAGTCTGTACACAGTTTTTCAGGCAGCCCTCCATCTACGCCCTCTGCAAAACGCAAGGCTCCTGCTTCTGAGACTGGTGTCAGTTCTGGGTATGTGTTGTTTTTCCTTGTTGTTATATGCTCTTAGCTCTGTACACAGATTGTCAGCCAGCCCCCTGTCTACGCCCTCTGCAAAACGCAAGGCTCCTGCTTCTGAGACTGGTGTCAATACTGGGTATGTGTTGCCTTTCGTTGTGTATATCATTGCCTTATCAAGTTTGATTTTTGTGCGTAGGCTTGTTACGGCTGCTGATGTGCCTCATACCAAGAAGAAGCGCACTTTTCTTTCCTCTAAGCATGTAGATAATGATGTTGTAAACAATGACATCTCAGTGGTTAATGCAGGGAACTCTGCTGTGTATGTTCTTTTTGTTGTACATGTTTTATCTTACAATCTTATTCTCCTGTAGCTGTCCAAAGTCTACGTGCATCTCTCTCCTATGCTAATCAAACGCTTGGTCTGACATGCAGCCTCTATAAGCAGGACCATCTTCAAAACTGAAAAGGCCCTTGCTGCAGAGGAAAACAAAACTCAAACTCTTGAATGTTCTTCAGTCAAATCACCTGCAAAACCCCGTGCTAAAACATATTCGGATGTGCTTACATCTGACAAATCCTTTTTGAATCCCAAACGTTATACCACTCCAGTCTTGCTCTCAGATGACGACTCCATGCCAGAGGTGTCCAGGTCTGTGTCCAAAATACACATTGACTGCTCTGTCCAATTAACCTTGTATGTTTACCGTGTTAGTATCTTTAAGAGCAGATATCAGCTCAAAAAAGTTGCCGTGTCACTAGTGCATGCTGTTGACGTCATTGACAATGACGGCAATGATTTTTCTCATGTTTCTGACTCGCCAGGAAGTCTTGTAGATTTTGTCGTTGCTGATGGATCTGAAAATGTATCGGGTGACAAACTGATGGAAGACCGTTCTGATTGCACTGTTGTGTCAAATGCTGCTACCCTTGTTAGGTTGGTCCTTACATCTGTTCTGTTAATCAACAGTCTTATGATATCTCCAGTTTGGATGACAGCACTGACCCTGCCAAGATTGTTGACTATTCAGCTTTTGTCATGCAGCCATCCATTCAGGACTCTCTACTTGTTCCTACCTACAAGAACCTCCCTTACATTGCATAATTGTTGTTATTGTTGTTTGATGTCTTCGTGTCTGACTCAGGTCTACTTTCAGTGTGCCTGTTGAACTGGTTCCTTTTGGGTACGATTGTGACCTTGGGGATGATCCTTTTCCCCGTGCCCGGTTCTCTGCTGTCGGGATGCGTATGCATACTGAAGATTTCAAGTATGTCTCTTTCATGTGCTATCCATGTTAGTGTCACGATCCGCCTCCGGAACGTCCCACATAACCCCGGGACCCCTACTCCAACCCCCACGTTCTGTCCCGGTCTCCCCGCCGGACGCCCCGCCCTCGACGCACACCTTCCCGCCCCAATCAACCCTGGCTTCCGGCAATCACCATATCAACCCTGTCTGATCCTACGGTGCCGCGATCACCCGCATCAACCCTATCTGATCCTGCGGCGCCGCAATCACCCGCATCACCCGCATCACCCGGCGATCACACCCGGCACCACGACCCGCCAGCCGCCATCAGACACAATTGATACAAGGAACCCAACGCGCCGCCCACTTCAGTAGAAGCCCTACGAGTCAGGACTCCCATACAGTCCCAGGACTCTTCGCCAGTAGGCCCCGGGACCCTATTCAGTACGTACATACAGTACCCC
>JABAJZ010013812.1:0-16390 GCA_018857265.1 Termitomyces sp. T32_za158 | reverse complement strand
CGAACCCCGAGGCCAGTTCATTCTTCGCCCCTTCCAACGCAACCCTGATGAGGGGTGCGTTGTAGAAGGCGTAGAAGTGCAGAAGTATAACATCCCTTCGCCCTTGACATATGATGTACTGATCCTTGGCCTAGGCAATGTTCCGTGAAGCTGTGTCTACTATTGAAGGGTACGGTTACGTGATCGATTTTTGTACAGTTTTGGCTCCAGACTTACTTTTCCGTCCAGTGTCAAGGCCGACTTTCTGTTCTCCTACCAACCACCCATCAATATATTTGCGCTCTGTATAATGCTTCCAGCGAGCTACGTTTTGACGCCTCGCTGGTTTCATAAGGTAAACACATAACTTTGGTCTGGAAAACTCAGCAATTACTGACCAATTTCCAGGTCAACGTATTAATGATAAGGTACGTCGTCGCTTCTATTTTATTGGTCTTTTTATTTCCATTTTCCACAGAATCACAAGTTTCCCCATACTATTATTGATATCCCTTTATGAACGACAGCAGTCAAAGAGAAGTGGAACGACTGAAACTATTGCCGCCATCACAGATAAAATCCTTGATGCACTACCTCGCCAGCTCAGAAGAATGAGTGAGTGAATGGGAACTTCTGCTTCTCAACGTATTTATGTGTGATTAGCTTTTTTGGAAGGACTGGCGGGCTCGGATGCATATATAAATGCAGTCAGTCATTCATAAATGTGTTATTCGAGATGCATTTGACCCTTCCAAAGATCTTCGAAATCGAGCAGAAATCTAAGAGTGCACTGGACACTAGCGACGCAATGAGCTATCAGTACAATGAGGGCTTCCGTCGGACGTCATTAGGACCGACGCAGCATACTGAAGGGTCGCTGAGTCAGCAAACAACCACATCTCGTCTACGATCGAACTCGTTTCTCCCGCGAGGTATTGACGGGACTCAGACTTTCGTCAGTCCACAAGCTCAGGTCTTTAGTCCATTGGTGGTCGTGGATCGGCTCATCCCTGAAGAGTCAGATCAAACGGACAAAGCCGAGATGTCACCATCTTCGTCCTCATTTATTCCCGGACCCTCGGTTGTGAGCTATGGTTCTATCAGTCGTCGTGGGATATCGATGGGCTCATTACGGCGTCAACGTCCAGCGAGTCCACCGTGCCGCCAAGTGAAGTTGAGGAAATTTTCTACATTCCCAAAGACCGCTTCCCCGCCTCGGGTGCCTTTGCCGCATAGTCCCGAGGCTATCGAAGAACCAGATTCGCCCATCAGTCGTGAGGTAGTAATGGAAGCATCGGTGGAGAGTAGAGCAGAGTCAGGTGGTGGAATAGTCTTGGAAGGACGTTTAGATGCGATAGAGAAGCGGCAAGAGAGGATTGAAGAGCTACTCATAGAGATAGCTCGAGATATAAGGCCCGATCAATAATGTTGATCGGTATACATGTTAATTACGATGCTTATACAACGGTTGTCCGTCCACAGTTATTAGCGACGACCTCGTCACAAAACTTGGTCTACGCCGATTTTGACTTACAAAAAGTGAGGACAACCTCACATCAGTTACTAAAAACCCCTAGGTCTACGAGCCTGGGTCAAACGGACATCAGAAGCGACATTCTCCGCTGATCGAGAATGGATGATTGACCATAAGTAGCCTGGCAATCATAATTGGCTAGCGCAATATAACCGCGTGATCAAACGAATGGCAATGACTCACAAAAACCTTGATTTGGCGCCTGTCCTCGGGATAGCTATCGAAGTAAAGTATTGATGACGCAGTGGACGATCTAAACATAGAATTCGAGGAATGCCGCAACAGACAGAGTCAGACAGAGTGTTATAAAGTAGCACACATCGTCGAAAACAGTCCTTCGAGCAGCAGGGCGCCTATGGTAGATGGCACAAGCGCGTGGGTCATGGGGTCGTAACAGAGGAGGAAGTCTACCGATAACGATTGTTGATCGTCAACATTGTGACATTGAGGTGCAATTGTAAATTGTCTCTATCGGTTTCTTAGGTCGCGAATCGTTTCGATCTATACCCAAAGGATTCGAGGAAGCAACATACTTGGAGATGGCATACTCATGGCCGGACAGTATTTGGGCTGCTATATGAATTGTCGGCTTGCTCCATTCTGTGAGAAACAACAGCGGACCAAAGCCTAACGTCTGTCAATGACAAATTCCGATTAGATTAGATTCTTGTGCTTGGAGTACGTGCCTGATGCTTTTCTTCACTTCACTCCTTAGTCGCCTTGTCGCCAATCGTCAGTTATTAATATAATGGGAATAGCACATCTGCTGTCGACTGTCCATGAACAGATTAATGTGAACATACTTCCGTTCCCATCTACAAGTAGCTCCCGAAAACAATTGCTACACTAAAATACACTCTACACTGAGAAAAAGATCCAAAACCTCTGACGTCCAAGTCCACCGAAGAAATCGCGCACGAATTGAGAGATTCAGAGCACACCAATGCCAGCGCTAACCGCGACACCTAGCATGAGCGCAAACACACACACGTACAGGGATACATGCGCCGAGCTCCACAACGCCTCGCAAATCGCGCCGTCGAACGGAAGTACTACACCAAAGTGCATAAATTACATTTAAAAGAAAGAAAGATAATTGCACACACCAAATCTCGGAATATACATGCCTCTTCGCACCGAGGCCAACACCACGCGCTCACCGAGAGAGTCCCATCTGAATACAGCACCAGCCACAGCAACGAGCATGAGCGCGTCACCATACACACACTCCAGGGATGCCTACGCATCAAGCTTCAAAACGCCTTGTAAACACGCGCGTAGGCAGCGGGAGCCACAGTTGAGGGGTGCCCGTACTCTTCGTGCTGCGCCTCGACTTGATGCTATGTATCAACAGGGTCAGGGCCCTCTAGCAAGTTTTCCTCGTGGTAGGCATGGAGTAAAGCCCGTCTTTGGGTAGTTGATGTTGGCCGGGCGTGTCTGGGGTCAAGAGGTGGTTTGAGCGGGAAGAAAAGACATTCGTACGCACGTGATGTGTCTGATTCAAAAGTCAGCTTCCTGCCATCTACACGACAGCAATATGTTCATTGATTTGGGACCCTATTCAAACGCGCGCCATTGCCGCTTCTCTTTTGTCACGATACTTACACTTTTTATGTTATGATTCATGAATCTAGCAGCGGCTGACTTATGAGGACTCACTCGCCCTACTTAGAATTCAATGTCGGGAGGGACAGCCTCCTGTCAACAAATGTTACCTCCAGGCCCTTTCTCCATCCTCTCTCGGTGCTCACCGCAGTCCGTGCTTCTATTGGTCCTTCGACAGACATGTACATCGTCAACACAGACGTTCACAATTGCCACGACCGCCACGACCAGAGCCCGACCAGGACGAGGGCCAGTACGACCGCGACGAGCTCGACCGGCACGACAAGGGCCAGTACGACCAGTACTAGCACGAGAAGCATGACGACGAAGACGACGCACGGCTTAGTGACAAGTGTTCGATTTCCGTTTTCACTGATGTGAGCGGACTTGTATGCTTCGTTTCATTTATTCTGATATCCAGATGAGATAGACATGTCCAATGAGAGTTCTATCTTTCTGTATACTGCAACTCCTTGAGCACCAGTGTCTGCAATGCTGGCTCACTCCTTCATTCGTCGCTTCTCTCGCAAATGACCTCCTGGCTTACCCGTCACAGTCAATGGATCGACATCAATCCCATTGCTGTTCTGTTTGATTTATGGAGTTATCATGTACCACGGCGCATATGCATATTTTATGTACAATTTACATTTGGATGCATGCTCCGGCAGCCTTCGCACAACCGTCTCCTTCCTGTCCACTTCAAGACATCATACGTCAATCAATTACTCGCCATGTGTGTACGTTTCTGTTTTGCCAACGCCCTGTGGCTCGTACTTGACGATCACGATAGGCCGTCACATCTATTCTAGTCCTATCGGCACCTATCAGCAACACCTCGACCTCTTCAGTACCCATACCGACCTTCATTGCTGCATTACCCTCTCTCCATCGGCATACACGTATGTGTATTCAACGGGGACCCATCCTTCCCATATCGGCCAGCTGAGTCTATCGGATTTCAATTAGGATCCATGCGGGATTACCCCTCGTGTTGGCTCTGGGGAGGCGTTCCGAGGTGTCATTGATGTCATTAGACCATTGGAGGAAAGGAATCATTTTCGTGCCATCGATTATGAGGAGGCGGGTTTAGGGAACTATGCTTGGTGGTATTGCCAACTGAAGTCGGGAACATAGTTGGAAGAACTGTCACGGCGTCTTGTAACGCGAAAGCAATGTACTTGGCGACGGGATCGTTGGTCATGCATCATGTCTGCTCGCGTTTACCGAGTGTGCTTTGTTCAAGGAACAACTTGGACTATGACCCCATCTCCTTCGTCATCTTTTTGTCTCCGTGCATCGTGTCCGGCACGTTTTCTTACCCTCGCGAATCACACCGCCCACACAAACTCATATACAGACGCCAAAAAAACGACCCCATCTACTCAGGCACCTTCGCGCCTGGGCCCTGAATGCCGCGCGCCAACAATGTTTCTGTACGTCCTTAAGTCCGCCGTCCAAAAAACGCATGCGGCGCGCCCACATACAGATGCCGCCCTATGTCCGCTCGCCTCTCTTGGATACAAACATGATGTGCCATTGATCGCTGGTTTTATTCTAACTTCCCTGAACAGAAGGTCCTTCCAAGGACAAGGAAACAACCTCGATGATCGATATGTGCGTTCAATTGTTTTCAAGCGCATGAATGAAACGCTGACATCCAGGGTCCTGTCACCCAGGGAACCTCCGTATATGGAAGGAGGGGAGGCAATGAATGGATTTCTGTCACCTGATGTTTCGGGAAGCTCGGGGTTTCCGTTCAAGAACCATGGCGGGCGTCTTTCGCGCGCATGCCACGAGTCAAGATCTGTCGGTGTCGGCCCGACGTGCGCGTGAAGGGGCGGGATCCCGACGGGTATAAAGCCGAGGCGGGATTGCTCTAATTGACTCGTCATCGGGTTTCTGTCACCCACATTCTACACCCTCCTCTACTCTGACTCGTGTCGAGATCTCGCTTCCCGACTCCTCACCCGGGCTGATATGAATTCGGATTCAAAACCATCTGGATACTACCCGTACCCCGGCTCGCCCGGCAGCTCCACAAGCGCCCAATACAGTAATATCTCATCGTGGGGCACATTGCCCACACCTGTCCCTGGTACACCTTACTTGGCTCCTGGTAGGCGTTAAACGCTGAGCCCGCGCCACCTTTGCTTACCTAACGCCTTCCAAAAACAGTCCCGCTCCCTGCATGTTGTCCGCCCGGCCACCCATCCCCTGCATCCGTCATCCCATGCTCTGCAGCGCACCCGGCACTACAACAACCCTACAATGCTATTCTGCCTCCTCACCCAGCACCCTACTCCTCTGAATCCGCAACCCACCCGCCAGTAGCGGCGCTTACGCTCCGCCTCACACCCCACCCCCGCACGCGTATTCCCTCAATGGACGTCACCCTCTCCTCTGACCATCCGGGTCCTTTGACAGTATATGATGTACAGATCTTTGTGTCCCGCACCCTTTCGCGTCCGATCACACATTCGGAGTTGCGGGTCCTGACTGAGCAAGTTGCGTACAATGCGGCATCGGCAGCATTCCACGCGCGCACTGCAAATAACCCAACTGCGTTCGCGAACGGAATGTGCATAGGCGATCGCATGGGGGGTGCGTGGTGTATCATTGGCGTAGTGCCGACTGCAGAACCTGGCGTTTGGGAGGTAAGACTCGACGTGCCGAGGAGTCGTTGAGTAATGTTCGTACATCGGACTACGAGCTTGTGCTAGACAAGCGCTGGACCGTTTGTTCTCTCACCTTCATCTTGGACTTGACCGCGGGCACTTCTTAAAGAATCATATTGCTGGTCTTGTATACGTATATCTCACATTGCACCATATTTACCACTCTCCACTCCCCACTCTCCGCCCTTTATCACTATTGTATTTGCTGCTCGCTATCTTATTTTATCTTTCTCTCTGCTCTCTTGCCCTGCTGTGTCACACTAGCTTTCTGTACTTGTAGCCTCTACCACTGCATTTGTCGATGCGCACACCACTCAGTCTGTCTCAACATCTCCCATATGGACTTTCTCGTGTAGAAGCATTGTCTATGTACCCACTGTATTGTTGCGTCTTTCTCAATAAAACGTTTCCTTCTTTACATTTGCTATGGTTGGCTGACTTACTTTTGAGGTCATCCACATGCTGATATGGGACACTTATGTTTCTTTTGCGAGTAGAAACGTCAATTAAATTGAAGCGTCGTCGACTCCTGCGACATTGGCGCAGTAGCAAGAAACAGACAAACGGCAGAAACGCACGTTTTGTTGAATTCTATATGGAATAATTGTAACGAGTCACTTAGACAATATAATCAATCGACGGATATTGAAGCATTAACAGAGTCTCACAAAATCGAGGGCTAACGAGGTGAAGGAATGCAGAATTATCATTCAGCACCTCTGAGCTTCCTAATTCCGGTGTGAGTTCTCTATCGTGAATCCGGTGCGACGCCATAGCAAAAGGAGTATCGGAAAACACTCATTTTGACTGAAGTGATCAAGGTGACCATTAATTTACCTCTCCGCTATCGAATATGTCTGATGGCAGAAGGCGAGAGTTGACCGATTTATACCCACATTTGGAGAGAATTCACATGCACAGTAAGGATCGATGAACCACTGGAGAGAAATTAAGTCTTTTGGTGCTATCCCAGCGAACAAGCTACTGTGGCTATGAAACTGATGCCCGTAGAACAGAACCAAGGAGACCGGGAAGATTTGACAGCGAGCATTTGAGGGAAGAAGAAAATGAGAGCAGACCAATTAGACTGACATAGGATTGGGTGGAGATGCTAAAAGAGGTTGGGTTTCAGAAACTCGCCATCGAGATCGAAAGCGGCGGAGAGAACATCGCCGATTCAGAGGACCCTTCGGAAAGGTATAAAGAGACCGAGTAGTACAGAAATGACAGATGTTTGCACATTCCCGCTTGCTCGTTGCTGAGGCGCTTTCATCCTGCGGCTGCCGTCACGCTTAGCGTTGTGGTTCCTGCTCTGATTTTCTCGTAGACTGGTTGTCTGGTAGTTCTCGTCATCTCGTGCTAGTCCAGTATTTGAATTCGCACCCTCGTACATCGGCGAGAAGAAGGAAAGTCCAGTTAAGTGCCACAAACAACATCAACAGTCTAGACGCCTGTGGCCTGCTTATCTCCCTACGTCCCCTTCTACTGGCAGTGGCAGTCGACTAGTTACGTTTGTGGCGCAACACGTGAGCCGGCTAAACGTAAACGTGGATCAGGTAATTCAACGAGAGACGTGCAGCCCGAGTTTATGCGTGAAAGTTCAGAAACGTCCGAGCACACAAAGATGATGGAACTTGAGGGGAACACGAAGTTCGCCTTGTTTGACACACGTGATCAGCCGTCTGCTCTCGGAGCTTTGCGGAGATGAGTCTTTTTTTACTGAACCCCACAACCCGAACGAACTCCACTGTATCCAGGCATAGTCCCCGAATATGGTCTGGTCTTCAATCTTGAAATCCTCCAAATACACGAAGGGATAAGAAACGCAGACTCATCCACCTCTATGCGAACGCAGTCAGTGGAGAAACCCAGTTAGGTGCTCTGGTTTGTTCAACCTCAGGTTATGATCTATGCGTGATGTAACTGGATCTCAGAGCCTGTACTTTGTCAACCGTATCCCTATGTCAAATAGCTTAGCTGCCTCGCGGGCTAGACTGCTCCAAGAATATTCTTTCATGGTGGCGTCCTTATCAAGGGAATGGATACCTAAATAAGACCTTTGGCTGTAGAATCTATACCTCTTTGCAAACTCGTTTGACTCCACCGATCTTTTTCTGCGGACTTCTGTTATGTTGTTCCTACACTTTGCACTCTTGTCAACCGCCCGTGAATCTGCCATGACTGGGTTCCTTATTACTAGCTTAGTCGTTTTTCTGTGACATCTAGTTCTATAGTGTAGTACTTGGGCCATTCTTGGCAGGCGAAACTCGGCCGTATTACTCTCCATCGAACTTGGGTCACGTTCTTTCGGTACGTCACACAATCATTATGATAGATACGATTGGATTCTCAATTTTCACTGACCACACCACGAAAGGGTTGCATTCGTATATAATTGTCACGTCGTTCTTACAAATTGATGAACAGACGCTCTCAAGGTTTTGAGCACCAGTCAAGGCCATGGTAGATTTCTTCCCAGATCGCTTCCAAATGTGCTTCGAACGATTACATTCCTGGGGACTTGCACGCCAGGATGTCAGTATATTCCTGGTGACAGATATGCGAGATCCACGTCAGCCTAGATTTCTGTGAGTCGTGGTTGGTATCAACACACCCACCACTCTTCTGCACACTACATCCATGTTCCCGGATAGCAGCTTATGGCCATTGACAGAAAAGCCGCCAAAATATGTAGATGTGCGTCTACATACATTTCAAAGCTCAAGCTCACTGCCTTTACTGCCTACCACACACCTCCAGGTCACGATCCGAGATCATGTATCAAGTCTTACCACTTTTCTCAATGAAAAATAATCCTCTCTGTGCAAATCAAGAGCGGGACGCCCATACTGCTAAATAGTCGCCAACGGGTGTCATTTGCTTGCCCGATGCGACAATGATAAGCAATGGACGATGAACAAACTGTTTTGCCGAGATGCCGCTCACCCTTCGGCTACCTGCCTCCACATGACGTGAGTGGATGCACATTCGTTCTCGCTAGAACTCAGATTGTCCCCATCACTGTTCCCCTAAGTCTCCGCTCGCGATTTTCCTCGCCACATTACTTGTCGTGCGAGTGAAGCGAATATGGTTTCTCTGGCCAGAGTGTAACATATTGCTGGCCTGCGAACAAGTGACCGTCATATGAAATTAGTCAAACAAGATGAAATCTAAACTTGAATTTCTCCATCGGTCGCACGCATAACCACGTTGAAATCATCTTTACACAAAATACTCCCGTGCCTGCGATCGTGGATGCGGAATGAGATCATCCCATGCGTATCACATGGAATGGGTGACATGAGAATTACGCTAAATGTCAAATGGTATAAATAAGGCTGTATTATCACTTATTCTGTTCTTACTGACAAAATGACCGGAACGTTTGCTTACACGTTTGATACCCCCGCCTTTAAAGGTACATCCACGATCAAAACAGGGTGAGCGATTATTCATGCTTAATGAACCTGGCTAAGACCAACAAGTCTTTTCATTGGCGGAAAATGGGTCGACCCAGTCGAACCTGCAATGGTTGAGTGAGTGACCTCGAAATGATAAAGTTCCATTTCGTCAACGTTACCTCTAATAATTAGTGTTATCAACCCGGGTATGAGTAGCTCGTTATTTGAGTTTTCTTTAGACGCCTAACTCGGGATATCTCACATTAGCAACGGGAAAAGTCATCACTTCCGTCGCCGCGGGATCTTCAAAGGATGTTGACATTGCAGTTGACGTTGCCAAGAAGGTACAGAATAGAGTGACAATGAACTTATGTGTTTTGATGTCACCTTCAGGCATACAAGTCTTCCTGGGGACTCAAGGTACCAGGTACAATGCGCGGAAAGCTTTTGCATAAGCTAGCCGATCTCCTTGAAAGCAACATCACTGAGTTCGCTGCGCTTGAGAGCCTGAATGTTGGCAAGTGTTATCAATTATTTCAATGAATATTAATCTGATCCAGAACCCGGCACGCAGGAAAAATTTATGCAAACGCCAAAGGAGAGATCCAATCTAGCGTTGATGTCTTACGATACTACGCTGGTTGGGCCGACAAGGTGCAAGGAAAAACGATTGAAGTGACTATCTCCAATCCAACTACATATCCAACCCTGATATCATGTACTTAGACCAACGAAAACAAGTTTGCCTATACAAGGCGCGAGCCATATGGCGTCGTTGTATGTACAAGGTAAGTTAATAAACTTGTTAATGACACCTCTTAGGGCCAGATAATTCCCTGGAAC
The DNA here is from genome assembly GCA_018857265.1 of Termitomyces sp. T32_za158. NCBI lineage: Eukaryota > Fungi > Basidiomycota > Agaricomycetes > Agaricales > Lyophyllaceae > Termitomyces > Termitomyces sp. T32_za158. The sequence goes on along the minus strand of JABAJZ010013812.1, from coordinate 6,350 downwards.
GCCCCTCTGGTAAGATGATAACTGCCTTTGAATTAGCTAACGTTGTCGTCCCTCAGTTAATGGTCGCATGGAAGTTCGGTCCGGCCTTGGCAACTGGCAATACCATCGTGCTCAAGGTATATTCACTTCATCGTCGCCGAATCACCATCATCCCTATCTGACATGCCATAGCCATCTGAGATCACACCGCTTACCGCCATGCGCTTTACTGATCTCGTGATGGAGGCTGGCTTCCCTCCTGGAGTAGTGAACATTGTTAACGGTTATGGTCCCACAGTCGGTCAAGCCATTATTCTACATCCGCTCATTGAGAAGGTTGCGTTCACGGGAAGCATTCTAGTCGGGCGCAAAATCCTCAAGGCTTCCTCAGAATCAAATTTGAAGGTTGTCACACTTGAACTCGGTGGAAAAAGCCCAACTATCATTTTCGATGATGCAGATCTTGGACAGGCTATTGAATGTGCTGCATCTGGCATTTTGTGAGATCATCCTCTCATGATTTTCACGAGCGAATTTTTGACTGGCTGACTTGCGATATGTGATGCATAGCTCCAATATGGGTGCGTATAGCGGTTGGATAAATCATTAGTATCAGAGAAGTTAATAAGCGACTCTTCAGGCCAGGCATGCATTGCAGGCTCGCGTATATTTGTTCAGGAGGGGATATATGATGAATTTCTTGCCAAATTCACTGCAATTGCAAAGAATCTTGCTGCTGCCACCGGTGACCCGTTTGTTCCGGGCATGCAACACGGTCCACAAATTTCTCAAATGCAGTTTGATGTGAGTTTGTTCTGCTTGTATTTTACCCCTTTACCATGCGAACTTGCCTTGAGTCTTTTTGTCTAACAATCTATTGACAAACAGCGCTAACATCTGTTGTAGCGTGTCATGTCATATATTGAATCAGGGAAGCAGGACGGTGCGACAGTGCATACTGGTGGTACACGTCACGGAACGGAGGGCTACTTCATCCAACCAACGATCTTCACAAACACGAAGCCTGACATGAAAATTGTCAAGGAAGAAATCTTTGGTCCTGTTGGAGTTGTCACCAAGTTCAAAACCGAGGACGGTGCGCCTGTCTATCTTGCTGTTTGACATTGGCCATGTGAGAGTTGATAGTGTTTTAGAGGTCATTGAGGCTGCTAACAACACAACGTATGGGCTTGCTTGCCATATTTTCTCACAGAATATTAGTCGTGCTTTGAGAGTTGCCCATTTATTGGAGGCTGGGTCTGCTTGGGTATTTCTTCTCCAACTTCTGTTTTTCTCTCGCCGATATATACTCTTTCAAGGTCAACTCTCCTCGGATCACGGACAAGGCCGTCCCATTTGGCGGTTATAAACAGTCCGGTATAGGCCGGGAGCTCGGCGAGTATGCCCTTGATACGCAAGTACATTTCTCATGCACATAAAAGTCACGCTAAGTTCCACTGTTTCGATCCCACAGGTATACTCAAGTCAAGAGTGTTCATGTAAACATCGGACAGATGCTTTAATCAAGTCATACGCTCGATCTCATTTGATATGGCAATCGCTCAGCATTCCTGGCCTTTAGTTAATATAAATATGTATATGAAAGACAATTGATATTCTGTAAGGCGTTGCAAAACGAGTGTTCAGAAGGACTAGTCTGGATTCAATGGACTGCTTCGGACGGGCAAAGGGAACAGAGTGGAGAAAAGGCTTGGGTGTGGGAGATCGATATGTGACATAGTGCATATAGGTGGATGGAAGCTCTTTAATACGAGACTGTCTTGTGAAGCGTAAGGCCTTCGTCTGTAATCTCAGTCTAATTGTATCAAATAAAGATCAATCGTTAACAGATCGTGGTCTGGGGTTCTGCAACAATTTGTTCGCGTGATGATTAAATCAAAGGTTAAAAAAAATCATATTATGATTCTAAGCAACGTGTCCCACCGCGAAGGCCGCAGGCGACAGTATCGTAGTTGTGAACTTACTCGATCCGGATCATGAGGAGAGTTATGGTCGGAAGGTTCAGCTCGTTAATTGAACAACGCGTTCAGCAGCGGTGAAGTTCTGTGCAGCGACTTCTCATCTACCTGTGAATACATATTGAATCATTTTACATCACCATCCCCTTAAGGACCCTAAATCCCAGTACAGAGCATAGCAATCACTTTGCGGAACCCCCCACCTGCTGTGGATCAGGAACAAGATTCCGGAATGGCAATCACGGGGACCAATTTGTAATATGCGTTCTTGAAGCTTATATAGGATCGTGCACCTTTTCCTTTTTTCAGACTAGAAACATGCCCGGAAAGTTCACCTATACATTTAATACATCAACCTTCAAAGGTACATCCACAATCCAAACAGGGTAAGCGATTTTCATGCTTATTGAATCTGACTAAGGCCTTAAAGTCTTTTCATTGGCGGGAAATGGGTCGATCCAGTCGAACCTGCAATGGTTGAGTGGGTGACCTCGGTATGATACAATTCCATTTCGTTAACGCTACTCCTGGAAATTAGAGTTGTCAACCCAGGTATGAGCACTCATCTTTTCAGGTTTCTTTAGTCGTCTCACTTGAGTTCTCTCACAATAGCAACGGGAAAGGTCATAACTTCCGTCGCCGCAGGCTCTTCCAAGGATGTTGACATCGCAGTCGAAGTCGCCAAAAAGGCAAGAATCTAAGTATTATTGAGCGTCATGTGGTTTCACTTGTCATAAGGCATACAAGACTTCATGGGGACTCAAAGTCCCAGGGACATTGCGTGGAAGGCTCCTGTACAAGCTTGCTGATCTGCTTGAGAGGGATATCGACGAATTTGCTGCACTTGAGAGTCTGAATGTCGGTGAGTACGGTTATTTACCTCCTGACTTTCTGATGATATGAATGCGTCTTGCAGGAAAGGTCTATGCCAACGCAAAGGAAGGGGACCTCCGGCTTACTATTGATGTATTTCGATACTATGCTGGTTGGGCGGACAAAGTGCATGGAAAAACCATCGAGGTAACGATCTCATACGTATTGCATAAACAAGGACCTTGATTGCGTGTACTTGAGACCAACGAAAACAAATTTGCCTACACGAGGCACGAGCCATATGGTGTTGTGGTATGTGACAAGTCGCCTTGTCGTACGCGTGTTAAGGGCCCTAAAGGGCCAAATCATCCCATGGAACCATCCTATGGTACATACCACGATTGCGTAACTTGAAAGAATTCCTGACCATCTTTGTCTCTTAGATGATGCTGTCGTGGAAGTTCGGTCCAGCTCTCGCGACTGGAAATACTATTGTGCTCAAGGTACTTTAATCTCGTCAAGATACTTACTCCCTCACCTTTCTGGCATATAAAGCCGTCTGATATCACACCGCTCACGGCACTGCGCTTCGCTGACCTCGTGAATGAGGCTGGATTCCCCCCTGGAGTGGTGAACATTGTCAACGGTTATGGTTCTACAGTAGGTCAAGCCATGATCGAACATCCTCTCATTGAGAAGGTCGCGTTCACGGGAAGCACCCTTGTGGGGCGTAAAATTCTCAAGGCTTCCTCAGAATCGAATTTAAAGGTTGTTACGCTAGAGCTCGGCGGCAAAAGTCCCACTATCATTTTTGACGACGCAGATCTGGAACAAGCTATCAAATGGGCTGCATCTGGCATATTGTGAGATCGTAATCCTTTGAGTTGAGTCATTGATTCATGGTGTGTAATGACTTAGCTCGAACATGGGTGCGTATGATTGTTGGGCAACTCAAATTATTAGGAAAGTTGCTAAATGACTTTCAATCAGGCCAGGTTTGCAGCGCTGGCTCGCGCATTTATGTTCAGGAGAAGGTCTACGATGAATTTCTTGCCAAGTTCACTCTGATCGCAAAGAACCTCGTCGCTGCGACCGGTGACCCGTTCGTCCCTGGCACGCAACACGGTCCTCAAGTCTCACAGGTCCAATTTGATGTATGCTTGTTAACCGTCCCACTCTTTTCTCTGGCCTCTTACCACCACAATCAACGCTGATCTACTTCTTTAGCGTGTGATGTCATATATTGAATCCGGCAAGAAAGACGGTGCAACGGTGCATTGTGGTGGTGTACGTCACGGAAACGAGGGCTACTTCATCCAACCAACGATTTTCACAAACACGAAACCAGACATGAAAATCGTCAGAGAAGAAATCTTCGGTCCTGTCGCTGTTGTCGCTAAGTTCAAAACCGAAGAGGGTGAGTCTCTTTCGCTGGCTGAAGTATGGAAGGCAAGAGTTGACAGAGTTTTATAGATGTCATTGAGACAGCGAACAACACCACGTATGGCCTTGCTTGTAACGTCTTCTCACAGAATACTAGTCGTGCCTTGAGAGTTGCCCATTCGCTCCAGGCTGGAACTGCTTGGGTATGCTCGCCCCAACCTCGGGTCTAGGCATCGTGACCTTTGGTTACTTGTAATTTCTACAGGTAAACTGCACTCGATTGCTCGACAAGTCAGTCCCTTTTGGCGGTTATAAACAATCTGGTCTTGGTCGGGAACTTGGCGAGTATGCTCTCGAAATGTCAGTCGGTATCTCATGGTATTCATGCGGCAAAAATTTTGTGCGGGACTTACCTTGTTCATTTTTACAGGTATACTCAGGTCAAGAGTGTGCATGTGAATATCGGACAGATGATTTGATTGATTCCTTCACTCAACCTGATTCAACATGAATATATCTTTACAATCGTTCTTGTGCCAGAAACCCGTACATTATATGCATGAAAGAGATTTTTATTTGATTTTGCGATTATAATTTGTTTCTGGAACGCTGGCAAAGAGAAAAGGAACGAAGAAATGTTGAAGTTGGATACAAACTCATCTTGAGGTTTGATCTTTCACTGGAAACGTACCTCTTCCCCGCGTAACATTGATCGCACGACGTACACATGGGCATTCCGCAGCATTGTCCACAACCAGCATATTCAAGTTCCTTTGGATGATATCGCTATAGTGATACTAAGAGTCCCAAAAGAGGATCCGGAGTGGTGATAGAATGCAAGGAAAAAAAAAAAAAAGTGGTCAGTAGCATGAGGGTATATTAATGAAGGATCAATAAGGCATATACACATAGTGTCCCTAGAGATAGAAAGGATTCGGCACTCAAAACAAGTTACATTGTTTCAACGCCCTCGCTGAAACATGATTCCAGTAGGTTCATCGCCTCTATCCATCCCTCGGATTCTTGTGAACACCTGCTTCCTTCGAAGATCCTTCATCACTTCCTGGGCCTCCATCGTCGCCTCATCCAGTCCTATATCCGTATCAACTTCTGAACATTCGTCCGTGAGAACGGTAAGCACATTGGAATACCCTGAGAATGAGCGTGAACGATGAAGATGTTGTTGACGTGCCATTGCTTGGGCTTGCTGTTCGGCAAGGAAACGGGGAGAAGGCGAAGTTAAGCGCTTTACAGAACGGCGCGTGCGGTTTGTAGAAATGGAGGGCGAAGAAGACTTAGCCTTGAAAGACACTGATTTGGAAGGCTTTAGAGCACGCGGCGACGAGATTGCGCTGGGTACAGTCCTACCAGTAGCAAATAGAAGGATATCTTTATCCTTCTCCTTATGCTCGCGGTGTAACATGTGAGAGACTGTGCGCCGGACGGCACGCCAACTGCGGCGTTTGGAATTGTTGGAGGGTGATGAGGTTGACGATGGAGTGTCATCTGCATGTCCAGTTTCAGTAGTGAAGTTCCCAACGCCCATCACATCCTGCGCGAACCGTATTTTACTCGTAGGTGTCTTGGACTTCTTCAACAAAAAGGTATGCAAAGTGCGAGAAATGAAAGTAGCATTCAATGTCTGGTCTTCATGACTCGCGGAAACCGCGTGAGGTGCGCGTACATCAGCAAAAAGTTCACCAGAATATATAGGAAACCCACGGCACTCATGCCAACCCAGGGGTCTAATATATGGGTTACCATATCAGGCCATTGCACGAAAGTCCGTCACCCTCATATAGATCTTATTCTATCGTATGAAAAGAATCAAAAGTTATCTTATATCATCATTTGACCAAAGTCACCGCAAAATAGAACCATTGTAAGATGAGGAATATAATCCTGCTCCAGGATATGTCTCCCTGAAGATCACGATATCTTAAGGGTCATATCCTGCAATCATATTAGCACAACAATGTAATTATAATTTCTATTTGATGTTGAGAGGAGTCAATCATGCAGGATTGTTCATAATATCAATTACTATTAAAAAGGAACATCACGAACATACAATCCATGAACACAATTATTAAAACGATGACAGCAATAAAAGTTCAAATCCGAGCACGAAGTCCATGAGCACAAATAAAATGACAAAGGCCAACAAAAGAGTCCGTCCATCCAAATCCACTTACT
>JABAJZ010013811.1:0-14600 GCA_018857265.1 Termitomyces sp. T32_za158 | reverse complement strand
CTCACCTCGATGCTTCACTTGAAGGTGATGTTGCGGCAGATGCTGACCAGTGAACAAATTCCTAATGTTAAAGAGTGGGAAGAAACCCTGCTCAAGTTGGCTCTCCGAATTGCTTGTGAACTAACTTTCACGGCATTGCCCCATCGACAGGGAGAGGATATGGATGTGCGACGATATGTCAAGATAAAGAAGATTCCCGGAGGGTCTCCCAAGGATTCAGAGTACGTAGAGGGAGCGGTCATAACGAAAAACGTTGCACATAAGCAAATGTATCGCTCTGTGCGCAACCCTCGGGTCATGCTCGTCACCTTTCCTCTCGAATTTCATCGCGTTGAAGGACAATACATGCATTTCGGCCAGATCCTGCGACAAGAGAAGGAATACCTTGGGAACCTTACCACTCGTATCGCGACTTTGCATCCCCATGTCGTTCTGGTTGAGCAATCCGTATCCAGACTCGCTTTAGATGCGCTCTCGCAACACAACATCGTTGTAGCACGGACAGTCAAACCAAGTGCAATTCAGATGATCGCTCGAATGACACAAGGGGACGTCTTTTCTTCTATGGACAAATTGGCGCTGGAGCCTCGCTTGGGTCATTGTGCCCGGTTTCGCATACAGACCTATGATCATACCTTGATTCCCGGTCGCAGAAAGACGTATATGCGCTTTGAAGGCTGTAACCGTGACATGGGCTGTACCATCATTCTGCGTGGGGGTGACATTGATACATTGCGCCGGATTAAGAGGGTCACGAGGTTTTTGACTTTTATTGTCAGAAATCTCAAACTCGAGACTCATTTATGGAAAGATTCTGTCATCACCCTTCCGCCTTTCAATCCTGAGGCAACACCGACAGCTCTGAGTGAACGATATGGTCTTTTCAATACGTCTCTTCATTCCTTGTTCATGCCCTCCTTGTCAACTTCTCGTCTGGCTACACCAACTGAAGAACTCATCAAGGGACCACCCAGAGTGACAATCACAGAAGTCGATATGGATATGGATAATGAGGCTGTCCGTATTGAGGAGGATGAACAGATCATTCTTTCTAAACGTATTGATGAGTCCTTGAGGCCTTATGCGAAGACCTTTATATCTGTTTCGGCTACTTTGCGCTTTCCTCCTCCATATTCCCTCATTAAAATGAAGGAGTTAGACAATCAGCTCATTCGCGATAAACAAGCTTGGGAAGATGAAGTCATACGTCGTGAGGAAAGGGCACACTCCCTACACTCTCAAGAGACCTTAATCACGTTCACGACAGCGACACCGGTAGAAGCTCAGGTTGATGAGGATGATATCAATGCCCAGATTGAAGCCCTACCTACCATCACATGGTCCAACACTCCCACTACCCCGGATTCAGTTTACGTTGAGGATCCAGAGAGGTCGTCATATTTTCTCCGACCTCCATCTGCGACACCTTCAATCATGTCAACGGAATTTACAACGCCTACAGTTGTGCCTTACATGTCTGCCGTACAGCCCGAGCCACATAAACCCATTTCAGACATAGCATTGGAAAGCCAGTTCACTATGACGAAGTGGAAGCATGGGGAGCAACGCAGAATCTGGGAGTGGTATTTACGAAAAAACGCAGATGATTTTGTTGTGGAGAAATATCAGTGCATCACACTGCGGGAGTATACAATTCCGATCGCGGATTACGGGTTACATAGGCCATGCTTTGAGCCGCGGCTGAACTATATCACTTTTTATGGCTCTAACGATTGTACTTTAGGCCAGTTCATCGAACGATCGGTCACCGACACTTTGACCAATTTTTTGGATCCGAAAGCCGTTTGTACAGGCAAGGGATGCGATCAACCTCTCGCTCGTCACTGCACAGTCTATGTCCACCACGAGACTCGTTTGTTCGTCGCCGTAGAGCAGTGGGACGGTCAGATTATCGGCCGGCAAAATTACCACCCCACACCGGACTCAATCACAACATGGAGCGCATGTCGTGTATGTGGTTCTGCGACACCATTCATTCCTGTCTCGGAGGAAATGCAGCGCTATTCGTTTGCTAAGTTTCTTGAGTTGCATTTCTATCCTGCAGACGTCAAGCTGGTGCTGGGGGCTGGATGTCAGCACAACATTTACAAGCATCACATTCGTTATTTTGCATCTAAAGGCATGACTGTCCGCTTCCAGGCTGATCCTGTCACACTTCACGAGATTATTTATCCCCCCTTCCGTATTCGAGTCCGGCCAGAGACCCAGGTCGAAATGAAGAATGCGTCCTTCGATCGTCTTCACATCCGCAATTTCTTGTGGTACTCAGGTTTGATTGATGACTTGAAACTCATCAGCATTGAGGCTGCGACGGGGGATGAAAAAGCGGATGCTATACTACTTGCCGACATCAACTCAATAATCATGCGGGCAGAGGCAGAGAGGGATGATGTTTCCACCTTTATCAATAAGGTCTATCGTGATTCCTCCCCTACTGACACGCTTGCTCTGAACCTGGCGCACTCCTATCGACAAGACAAAATAGTTGCTTGGCAACATGACTTTGACCGCTTGCCCAAACCGCGCGCAGTCCAGCAAAATCTGGAGCGTAACGGCAAAATGTATTCTGCCTTTGGTCCAGTCCGGTCAATGTGGCCTCGAAGATACGATCTTCCTCCTTCATATGACCAATCTCATCTGCCATCATCGAGTGTTTCTGAAGCAGAAGATGGACCTCTGAAGTCGATGCGGACCACGGAAAATTCGTTAACATCATCGGCTTCTGAGGCCTCCGAACCTGAAACAAACGCAGAGGGTACCAAAAGTGAATATTCCGGCATTGAACTCGAAAAGCCTGCAATAAACTCTACTGGCTTGGCGGGTGAATCAAAGGAGCCCGTGTCCATACTCACAACACCTGTGAATGCAGTTGAAGAGTCAACTACCCAATCTGAGCACGAAAGTGATTCTACTACTGGTACCGTGAAAGAAAACAGTCTACCGATATCATCCACCAATGTAAGCCGCCCATTTACCTGTGTTATCCCTGACCTCTTAATCAATCCAGGATGAACAAAAAATAAACGATGTGGAAGTTCTTGTTCAACGACATTCCAGACTTCCGCGGCGGGCGGTGCACCATCCGAGTGTCGCGGAATTGGCGAAGAAGTATCAAGCTTACCTACCTGTTCAGGGTATACATGATCTCACTAAGACAGCCCTGGCACCTCGTGCACCCGTCTCAGAGTCAGAACAAGAGTCTGCGCCTCCAGTATCTCGACGTCAGCCCATGCGGAACAAAAGCCGGCATCGCTTAACCAAAAAGCCGTCGATCTCAGACTTTGAACAAGGATATGCCGCCAACATTGCACCCAGATATCTCACTCATTCGAGGAGAAGTCTTACACAGCCGAGCGGCAGTCGCATACCAGGTCCTATCCATAGTGCTGCCTTCCAGTCTCATGAATCTTCGCGCAGACCCTCTCCAGATAAGCGTTCCTTGAACACTAGAACGAAAGACGTCAAGTTCAGTCGTCCCTCATCTCCAAGTAACGTCAGGCAAGCCTCAACGAGTGGAAAGCCGCCGGTCAAACAAAGGATATCGTCTCGCCAGAAAGAAAAAGCACCGGCTCGTACATCATCCAATTCCGCCCCGAAACCCACTTTGCGTCGGCCTAATACTGGGATTGGAAGCAAAGTATCGAATATAACAAAGCACTTTGAACGCCTCGGTCGTGACGCAGAGCGCTCCAAGAGTAAATACAATATCATTCGAGGCAAGAGACTTCGCCCTGTCGCATCAGCTCGTGCCAAAGTAGAAGTTCTGGATAGTGTTAAGGATGCCATTAGGGATGATGAATCGGAAAGTCCGGATTCGTCAAGTGAAGCTGATGACGAAGATGAAGGTCTGGAAGAGGAAAAGCAGATTCCCAAGTCGGTGCAATCGTCCCCAGAATCAGACGCGATGCCTTCTGAAGCACCCGCTAAAATCACGCCTCCAGCAGTCACTCTTTCCGACCTGCCAGATGAAACTATCGCAAAAATTCAAGAACAGGACGTTTTTGAACGGCTTCCTCCAGAGCCTTCGCCTGTCCCTCCTTCCCCGCTCCTCCAGCCTGAGAAATTCGATGCCTTGACTCCTCCAACATCAGATGTCGAATCTGGCGGTGGACCGGAACGCCCCTCGTTCTTGAAAGCCCTATCAGGTTTATGGCAACCGCCGCCTATATCTCGCCAGTCTTTGGCCAATGATCTTATTGACGACCCAGAACATATTTTTAGGGAATCCTCTATGGTAGTGCGTACCGACGAGCCGACGTCAATCATCGCTCTCGCTTTGAAGTACGGCTCCTTTTACCAGTTCGTTTATGACTCTCGCTCACTGAAGAAAAAGTTCACCACAGTATCGTGAGATGCTTGCACGATCCCGTGCCGAAAAGCGAACCGCAAGGGAAGCGAAGCTCAATGAAAGCGGAGAGGTATTCATGCCCGATGATCGGTCGGTTGCAGAGTCGACTTCCACCTGGGGTGTCGTGAATGTAGAAAGCGCAGAAAGCGCAGATCCAACAGAAGATTTGAAGGTCCCTTCGTCGAAGCTTCCCTGGGCGATAAGTAAGATCTGCTTGTTTTTCTCTAATTTGATGCTGAATGACGCTTCCTCGATCAAGCATTTGAGAGTGGAGGTCTCACAATCAGCTGTACTGTCCTTTATCCAGAACAGTTTGATGCATTGAGGCGCACTTACGACTGCGACAAGAGCATGGTGGAATCTTTATCACGGTGTGTCAAATGGAATGCTAGTGGCGGGAAATCGGGATCAGCGTTCCTGAAAACTCAAGGTACGAGATTCAGGGTTCAATATCACTTGATCGTTTGAACGCATTCGTCCAAGATGATCGCTTCATTGCCAAAGAGCTCTCTAAGCCTGAGCTTCAGACGATGGAAACTTTCGCACCATACTTTGACTATATGTCCTCTGCTGTATCTGCAAACGTTAGTTATTATCTCTCAACCAAGCATTCAGTTCTTACCTTCCTTCAGCGTCCGACTTTGTTAGCTAAGGTGTTTGGTTGCTTTAAACTAACATTTAGGAAAACCGGGAAAGACAGAGGTCCCGGTAAGATCAAGTCCACCCAGATGAACCTTCTCGTCATGGAGAACCTATTCTACGACCGACGTTTTACAAAGGTACTTATCGGCCTCCTGCCCATGGCTGTGCTTATATGTTTCATGTCAGATATATGATTTGAAAGGGTCAACGAGAAATCGTCGTGTCCAATCGACCGGTAGAGAAAACGAAGTTCTTCTAGACGAAAACCTCGTTGAAAGTGTGACTTCTCTTCTCTCAGTGACATCTATGTGCTCATGCATATTCCAGCGGCTCATTTGAATCCGTTCTATCTTCGTGAACATTCCAAACGCATCCTTAGAGGTGCGCTTTATAACGATAGCAAATTCCTTGTGGAACTTAATGTCATGGATTACTCATTGGTCGTTGGAGTTAGTGTTTTTTACTTTCCAACAGATCATTGACACTAACTCTAATGCTAGGTGGACAGTCAAAATAACGAACTCGTCGTCGGCATCGTTGGTAAGAGAAGGCCCAGCAGATGATCGCACTTGTTTTGAAGTTTTTCATAGACTATATCCGCACATACACTTTGGACAAGAAGCTGGAAAACTGGGTAAAGGAATCCGCTTTTCTTGGTGGTAGGGGAGAGCCGCCTACGATTGTCACACCAAAGCTGTATCGCCAAAGGTTTTTGAGCGCTATGGAGAGATACTTCCCCCTTGTGTGTCTTCCTTCTACTTTGTTCATCCACGGACTGATCTTTGTCCAAAGATACCAGATCGTTGGATGAAGCAAAAAGATGCGCCTGAAGAAGATTCTAACAATAGTCTCCTGGAGTTGTGGCCAGATTGGTAGTTTCGCATTTGTTGTTTGGACTTGATGTATCATAATCTTACTTTTTTTAATTCTTTACTGTCGTTCAACACCCATATTGTCACTTTGATTACCCATCTGATATTATACCCTAATATTACATTTACACAGCAGTACAATATGGATAGATCACGTCAACATCGAGCTATGCGAGTTTAGTCTTCTTCATTGGCTGAGGCGTGCTCTTCTCCCCATCCTTTCTCTTCTTTATAGATCCAGATCTCCAAGTTTCCGTCATCTCGTTGTATTTATTCCTAAAACTGACTGCAATCTGACCAACCTCAGACTCGAGACCGTTAAAGGTGATTGCGTTGTTTAACATGAGGTCAATGTCGGCCGTAAACGCTTCCACAGCATCGTACTTGTCAGTCTCGAGCTTTTGTCGAATAGTACGGAGATCACGGGCATTCTTCTTGGGTATAACGTCAAAGTACGTTGGTATACCCAAGAGTACGGGGTCGACAGGCTCTCGGAAGACCCAAGAACTGAAATAAATTGGTAAATTTTTCAGAAAACCTGTGTGAGCAAACCTACATTGGATCCTTGATCAAGGAAGTCGTAATGCCGAGTAAGCCACGTTTCTCTGTCCAAGAGAGTTTCTTCTCTGTGACCTTCATCCACTCTTTCTTGTAAACCTTTTCGCAAGCTTCTGTACAGGTAACCGGGAATGTTCCAGGAGGATTGAACTGACGGCAGTTGCTGAAAACCAGTTCGATGTCTTTTGCGAAATCCTCCATTGTAATGTACTTGTTCTGACCAAGTTTTGCCATGATAGTGCCAAAATCCATGGGGTGAGTGATCTCTTCCAAATACCTGAGAGGACGATGAGAGCTACGTGCGAGTCGAAAAAGGGACAAGACGTACGTAGGACAACCATCTGCGATAGGATCGACAGGACGGGAAAAAATACCTGCCTCCGGAAGCCTATTCAATAATCTCATGAGGTCTCTGCATTTCTTTTCGTTGATCGGAGTCGCTTTCGCGGAAGTCTTCAACCTTGGAGGAGGGGTAGGCACAGACGTAGGTACCGAAATAACTTCCTTTTCCTTGCCTTTAAGGCTTACTCGGGGGACATCGGTAGAAACAGATACTGCTACTTTATCTTTCTTCGACTTGTGCGACGAAGGAATGGCGTTCGGGGCGGATGATGGGGTGAATGTATTGGACTTGGATGTCGATGAATTGACTTTGGACGACGCAGATGGTACAACAAGTTTTACTTTGCTGACGGCAGATGAGGATGGCCCTGGAGGGGAAGGACGTTCTTTTTTCGATGGTGTGGCGAGAGAAAGTATGTCATCCTCGCTTAGTGCGTCAACCTTCTTCCTTTTCCCTGAGGTACCATTGACAGGTTGTTTATCCCGGTCTCTCTCTGCATGAGTACGACTACGCATTTGGTCTTGCTCTCGTTCAATGGCCAAAACCTCTTGCAGGATATCATGAGAGCCGTCATCAACGTACGGAGGGGGTGGTGCATCGACTGGCGCTTGTTCAACTGATGGAGAGACAGACGGTGGTTCAGGACTTTTGATCTTTCTCGGACGAGATTTACTTAGGAGATGTTCCGAAGTGTCATTTTTAGTCTGAGATCCAACTTTGAGTTTGATAGTCGGTCGTACTGGAGGAACTGTAGCGGGTGATGGAGAGGGGAAGGCTTTGGGAACAGGTGGTAAATGTCGCGGAGGTGCAGGTGCAAGTTCCGTAGTTGCCGTCTGGACTTTGTTGTTGTTGCTGACAATCTCTAATGTTTTGTTGATTATTAGCCATTCTAAAATCCTTATGTTAGCTTCTCTCAGAGACAAGACTAATCCGAACCTACGTTTTTCGAAGAAGATCTCAAAGTTAATGGCTTCATTATGCACATAACTCCCCGCGACGTTATAAAGCTTGGCATTCGAGATCATCAAACGAAAGTCCGCCGCAAATGCTGCTCGATCCTTGTACATGCCCTCTTCTAGTTTCGCACCCATGGTACTAAGATCCATGGGGTTCTTGACGACATCGAAATAGCTGACGATCAATTTAGAAAAGGTTCGTTCGAACCGCTTAAACTCGGACGTACTTAGGTGCATGATCTCGAATAGGATCAACCGGCTGGTTGAAGATGAAAGCAGATTTGTTCGCTTTCAGCTTCTTCAAAGCGTTGCGACAAACACGTAGATCGGTGAGAGGCATTCCACCTGACTGAGCCTTCGATACGTGGCTGGGCTTTGTAGTCTGGGCGATCCGGGGAAACTTGGAATTCTTGACTTTGTTCTTAGCAACGGATGGAGGCAGAGGAGCGGTGAAAGCCACATTTTTCCTTGTTTCAACACGCGGAGTAGCTGGAGTGTGTGGCAGAGTTTCGGGCACAGGGCTAGCATGTAATCTCAGCTTCGTGGGCGCATTAAACGAAGTCAAAGGGCTCTTCGGGGGAGGGGCACCAGTTTTGATTGTCCTTACTGCTTTGATTGGAGGTTTAGCAACGGGAATTTGAGGGGTCACATCTGTCACCGGAGTACTGGGAATGTGTATCTTCACAGTCGGAGGTGTTTCTTCAATTGGTCGGATAAGAAGGTCGGCAAGCTTAAGAAGGCACCAGCGCACTTCTTGGTCAACATCAGGCGCTCTACGGCAAAATAAGAAGAGTAAAAACAGAGATAGAACTGAAAACATACAATGCAATGGGCATGAGGAATTCTCGCAGGACGTCGTTCTTTCCAACCTCACGATCCTTCCGAAGGACTTTGATCATGACATCAAGGTCACTCTTCTTTGAATCCTTCGCTTTTTCAGGATAAGTGCCATCCTCTTCAATGAGTAAAGACTCAGTTTCTTTTAAACTGGACTTCATTTCCCCCATCTGTGCGAGCAGAACCAAACTGTGACATGCAGTCCGGGAAACGTGTCGCCTGATGACTCTTGAAGAATCGTTCGCCATGACAGCAAAGACATAACGCATGATCGACGAGGTGTACCATTTCGTAAGAAAAAGACCATCGAATGCGGCGATACGAACCTGGGTATAATTACCTTCCCTAGAAAGAAGGCTCGAAGATACCTCTAAACGAGCATTGAGCAAACATACCGGGTCAGCGGGAAGAACACGCGAGGGTGGTTTGGAATCAGACCGGCAACGCCGATAACCATGTGAAACTAGGACCATTGGGTGTGAGTAATTATGCGAGCATTAAAAAGAATATACTCTGACTTCTAATGCTGCGACGGTTACGCAGTTATGAATAGAAGGTATAAGTCGATCCATGCTCCTATAACGGTCTACTTCAACTAGACTTTGCTTTAGGAGCTCGATATCTTCAGCAGTCTGTTCGTTTCGGACCTCTGAGGGAAGAAGTTCTCCACGTTCGGGCGGGGCAATAGAGACAGTTGCAGATGCGGCAGCCGCTATAATTGTGCAAATGTAATAACCGTCCGAGTACTAACAATATCACGATCATATCAGAAAGTGTGGAATTTTTTTTGCCTATACTCACTGGATTGGCAGTATTGTCGTTGTAGCGCAGCTGGTCTATCAAGAACTGTCGTACGACAGATGGCGACTTGCCGTTCTCAAATCGTACACGCGAGATTGCATTGATGAGGCTCTATGAGATTGGTTTCAAACGTATTCTTCGCAAAGTAAGATAGAAACGTACTTTCCGCACAAAATACTCGCCGAAATCTGAGAACTCGTTGGGCTTCGGGACATATGTATGGGCAAACAAGTCTTGATTGGCATCTTCTGGGTCATAACAATAGCGGAGGAATAGCTTGAATAAGTGAAATAGACCGAGGAAATCAAGCTTTCGGATTGCGCACTACGTCAAGGACAAATGTTAGTGATAAAGCCTCAAGAAAATATGGTACTAATACGCACGCTGACAAGAGCGAGGGCAGCTTCAGATCGTATACGGAAAAAGTAATTAGACACAAGCACAGTCTTGGTGAGAGTGCTCGACACGATGGCAGTGGGTTTTTCAGCTAAGGCGTATATAGCCTGAATAGAAAGATAATTAATTAGACACTAATGATACCCGAAACACTGGCAAAGGCTCACCTCAAGTTGAGCAACAACATCCCTATCCCTCTGCAGCTGCGACACCCACATGAAATCTGGCTGGTCAAATTTGATGTAGGCAATCCATTCAAAATCAGCATCCATCCTTATCCATTCATACGTCGCACCACTCATCGTCCCCTCATCTTCTTCTGTCCAGTCCGCAACTTTCCAATTCTCCCGCTCCTGCTCTTTCTCCCAAATCTCCAGACCAAATCCCATGTCAATCATCCCCATCGCTTCCGCAGCTTCCGCATCTCCATCAGCAGCAGCTTGAGCAGCAGCTTGCCTTGCCAAGTAGCGCTTGGTATTTCGGCGCACGCGTTTATACTTGGTATTGAAAGGGACCTCGTAGCGCTTGAAGGGATTTTTAATATCGAGAACATGTTCGTAAGGGGTGCCATCAGCTTCATGTATTCGAATTGTCATCTGCCCCTGGATATTTGTTAGTATGTGTTTTGCATGGTCGACAGGGAACTCCTAACCTCAAAGAAAGGTACCGGCTTCATGAGCGCTTTCGACACCTCGTTGTTCTCCATAGCCTTGTAAGCAGTTGCATCCTGTCTCATCGTAATTTCGACCGCCATTTTCTTTCGATTGAAGGTGGCGGAAAACCCGAACGACGGACAACCACTCCCATATATCCATTGCTCAGCAAAACTACGCGGGTCCACCCCACTGACCTTCCTACACAACCTCAAGAACGCATGCGTCGAAAGCGCATTGTTCTGCATCTCACCGCTCATTGCAGACAAGAAGAGCTTTGGCAAGACGCGACTAAGACCTAGTGATGTTCCCGATTTGCCTAGTCTCCGATCGAGGATGTGCAAAACGAGAGGGGACTTTAGGTTGATAAAAGGTAGAGTAGCGGCGTCTGGTGGCTCAAGTACCTGGGGCTGACAGATAGGCGGCATAACACCTATGTCGAGCTCCAAGACGCGTTGCATATCCTTCTTCAGCCTAAATCGATATTCATTGTTTCCAAGTAGCTTGCGAAGAAAGAGACCAGTGATGTAGAGCGCTAGACCATTCACAAGCCATGTATCAGACCAACTTTTGGGAAGAATATTGATCCCAGCCCATTGACATGCTAGTGCGTGAGCCAGCGAATGCCGCGTCTCCAGAGCTTGTTCAATAGCATCATCACCGTGTAACATGTCATTAGAAACAATCGACAATGTCGAACTATCAAATCGCTGAGTCGGAAGCTGGTCGACAAAGACCACTTTGTATGAGCCGAAGGGATAGGACCCGAATTCGGAGGAGTAGAATGACATAGCCTGGCGAAGCGATACTGTGGATATCGGAAGAAGGTTCTCGTGACCTGGAAGGCAAAAGGCATGCATCAGGGGTTGAGTCGCCCCTGAGAGGTCGTCTGCGACGTTGTCCGCAGGTATTGCGTGAAGATGAAATGGCCCAGCAGCAAACGCAATGTGTTGAACAGATGTAAGGACAGTTTGAGAGAAAAGAAAGATGGTCTTGTTCGAGCTGTAAGGATGCGCCACCTGGACCACGTAAGGTGCGGACAAGGAGAAACCTAGAAACACGACGTACCTGTTCTACCAAATCTCCACTACAAATTACTAACGTCGGAATAGCGTCGGTTTGATCTTCTTCATCCTGGCTCGGATCATGTTCTTCCAGGTATCGAGGGACAACGAACTCAAACTCCCAAGTGCATTTCTCCCACATGTTATCCACGCACGGAACCCAGCACCTCGCCGAATCCGGTGAAGATGGAGTTGTATAAGCATGAGGAACGCGCTGTGAAGGTACTAATGAATAATTATGTATATGTCAATTGAAATCACGACGTACGTAGGGATATGCATCAGTAGGGAGTACGAACTCAAAACCGTCGACGGGATTACGTAGGCTATACGCGATATTGATGATAATGGGCGCGAATTCTGGCATAGACTGGACCCCCGGCGTCTGCGGCTCAGGAGTAGCCGCTGTGAACGATAAATTGATGATGTCCGAACTCAATATGTTTAAAACCTACCTTCACTAAACACAACACCCGAAGAAACATGGCCAGACTGCTTTAATGGCACCTCCTTAGGTATCGCAATTGCTAGTTCTCCCTCGTCCCCTTCCTGAAGCGCTGTGTAGAGTTTACGCTTGAGCTCAGGATGTCGATGACAGTCGTGCGCTTCACTGGGAGCACCCATGTTGATGTTTATTAGCGAGTCAACATGGGTGAAATCTGCTTGATGACCAGAAACAGCGACACTGTGAATCGCTATTCAGTCGTAGGTAAGTAAGTATCAAGTTTGAATAGTTAGCTGAGGAACCCACTGCATTGACGGGAGTTTAGGTAGATGGTCTTGAGCTCCTTGCTGGTTGGAACGATTGTAATCTCTGTGTAGCCCTGGTTGCGACATGAGCTGCTGTAAAGATAACTATCGAATCACTTGCCCAAAGACTCCCTGAGAAATCAATCTCCAGAACGACCTTTTGGTGACTAGTAGAGAAAAAAAGAGAATCAGCCCGTTGGCGAACGCGAAAACGAATAAATAGGACGTATAGAGAGAAGCCACGACGAAGGTGTTCGCGTTGGAGATTGGGGCGCGGGTCCATACGGAGTAGTAAGAGACGGAAGACCGGTCAACGAGGAGCTTCCTGGTCGTGTATGACGAGATATACGACGAGAAAGGCAGAGGTATTCAAAAAGAACAGATGTCCGAGTGCACAAGCTGACGACTGACGCTGCTCAACTGTGCAAGACACCCTTATGTAAGCATTGCCTCCTTGTCTGGACACATGCCTCCAAAATCAATCTTTCGCCACCCAAACGCGAAACATTTCCAGCTTGTTCATCGCTCCCAGCGAGATCCTCTCATACATGACCCAGATGCGAGCCAGCATGTACTCAAGCCAATAGAGCGTGAAAACGTGAAAAAGGTGAGTTGAGCCTGTCGGATTTCTCCAATTCTCCTCTCAAGGTCATCTAGGGAAAATCTCGGGCAGACCTCGAATCCATTATCCCTGTATCAGATCTAGCTAACGATAAAACTGCGAATGTAGGCGAAGCCTCTCTCTACGGAATCTATTACGATGACACCGAATACGACTACATGCAACATCTCCGTGCCGTTGGCGTTCAAGAACATGGAGTGGAAAGTGTTCTCATCGAGGCTCCATCCTCGTTGAAGTCTCTGAAGGTGACTAAAAAGGCCAAAGGGATCGAAATGCGTGATCTCCCTGAAGGAGTTCTGGCCTCCAAATCAGAGCTTCCGCGTACCTATGAGTCGCAACAGGCTATTCCAGAAAGTATCGCAGGGTTCCAACCTGATATGGACCCTCACCTGCGACAAGTCTTAGAGGCCTTGGATGACGATGCATTTGTCAATGAAGATCTGGAGGATGATTTCTTCGCTGATTTGGTGGCCGACGGCGAACGCGAGGATTACCAAGAAGTCGATTATGAATTTGAGGAGGATAACTATCAAGTTCCTTCCAGAAGCACTCCTGAAGATGAGAGGGAAGTCGGATGGGAGGAGCGTTTTGCGCAATTTAAGCAATCGCAACAGAAACAGGCTAGGAGTGATGATGCCTATGATGGATCCGAGGGCGGCGACACCGTTGGAACTCTTCCTGAAATAAAAGTCATTGGCGGGAAGAAGCGTCGTAAAGGCACTAGTGACGCATCGGGATATTCCATGAGCAGTTCCTCGATGTACCGCAACGAAGCTTTACAAACTTTGGATGAACGATTCGATCAGGTATAAATGGATATCTCACGTTATTTCGGACATTCTCATCCGCCTTCACAGATGATGATTCAACAATATGCTGACGATGACGAAGATATGCCTTCTGACGAGGATGACGACTCTGATGAAGCGCCTGAGCTCATAACCTCGCGAGAGGACTTTGAGTCCATGATGGATGAATTCTTGAACGATTACGAGATCTTGGGACGGAAAATGAAGCCCAAGCTTGATGGTGATACAGGTACTGAGAAGCTGGATACAATACGACGTGCCTTGGGTCAAGACCACAGAGTGCGACTCAGCAACGAAGAAAGTGACGAAGAAGATGACATACTTATGCCTTTGGATGTGGACGATAAACAAGACAGATGGGATTGCGAAACTATTCTAAGTGAGTCTACACTCCAAATATACCCTATCTTGTCCTTACCGAACATCGAAAGCAACCTATTCAAATCTTGAAAATCACCCTCGACTCATACGTGCACGAAATTCTTTACCTGTCGCTAAGATTACTTTGGATCGGAAAACTGGTTTTCCAACGGTTGCTAGCCACGAACACAAAGTCGAAAAAACTAGCAGTTGTACTCATCACCAGGACTCTGACAGTGACGAGAACGGCAGACCAGGTACGCAAAAGAAGCTTGGAATTTCTATGGAATTTCGTTCATGACACATGTCATAGTTCGTCAGACTATCACGCGACCACGGGACGAGTCGAAGGAAGAAAAGAAGGCACGGAAAGCTGTCGTAAAGGCCGAAAGACAGACAAGAAGGATGGAGAAGAAAGTCATGACTGAGGTGTTTGGGTCAGAGCTGAAGTTGCAAAAGCGCACAATAGCTAATAAGGGCAAGCGACTCAAGAAACTCTGAGCGCGGTGAGATAGATAAAGTTAGAGATATCTAGATTCTGATCAGATTGTCGAAATCGTCAATCTTG
>JABAJZ010013810.1:0-16523 GCA_018857265.1 Termitomyces sp. T32_za158 | reverse complement strand
GGGCTCCAGCCTTCGCGGGCGCGAGCGAGGGTAATACTTCGAGAACGCAGGTTGTTTACCTTATCTCTCAGGCTCATTCACATACAGGATATCCATATCCGAGCTGAGTCATGGGCTACCTTTTGGGTACTTGACTCTGTGTTGTGTGTGTATCTCCGCCATTTGGAGCCTGGTGACTTCCAGCCTTCGCGGGCGCGAGCGAGGGTAATACTTCGAGAACGCAGGTCGTTTACCTTATCTCTCAGGCTCATCCACATCCAGATCCAGGATATCCATATCCGAGCTGAGTCATGGGCCCACCCTTGGCAATTACTTGACTCTGTGTTGTGTGTGTATCTCCGCCATTTGGAGCCTGGTGGGTTCTAGCCTTCGCGGGCGCGAGCGAGGAGGCTTCGAGAGCGCAGGTCGTCTATTTTATCTCTCAGGCTCATCCACATCCGGGACATCCATATTCGAGCCGATTCGAGTCGAGTCGAGCTTGTCCACGCGACGATAGGACATTTGTCTTGGTCCCCCATGTGAGCGTACCGCGTCCATTACGACGCGATACGACACGGTACGACGTCGCGCATTTCGTCCTGCGGGTACAAGCGTCACTTCGTAAAGGACATAACTGAGTAAGTAAACGCAGGCCAGGGTATTATCACACATCACATATCACATTGTCGTTGGGCATCGACAGCGGCTGACGGCTGACTAGGGTTAGTGGTCACACGTCGCACATCACACATCACACTGTCGTTCGTTGGCATTGGCCACTGTCAACGCGGTCGCGCGTCCTGTCGGGCTAGTGGCGTACGATGACGATGACCCACGCGGCTTCATATTCGAGATTCGTGATTTAGAAGCCGGCGCCGGTTTATCTGCCTGCTTACATACGAAAGAATGGATTCTCGGTTTGTTTTTTGTTGCTTTTTTGCTCGGGACTACTTGCGAGGAGGTTGTAAGTATCCCTTCCGACTTGCCCTCCCTGTCCACGTGGGAGAATAGAGATAGAGGTATATGTATGTAACATTGTATCATTGTATCGTTGTATCGTTGTATCATTGTATGTATTAGGTTTGTTTTGAAAGATGCAGTGCCGTTGGCTAGTTCCTATCTAGTTAACGCCGGTTCCGTGGCGCTCAAGCTTCCGCTTACGCTTCAAGTACGAGCTTCGAGGACACGACTGGGACTCCAAGTAAGAAAAAGTAGCGCACAGGGTGGCAACTACGTAACTCCAGTACGTCGTCAGCGGCTGGGCGCGGAACCGCAACCGCACTGGGGGGTTCGTTCTCGTTGGTTGGTTTGGTTCTTTGTTCTTTGTGTTGTTTCCCTTGCGCATTCGTTACACTACTTACACGTGGGGGAACAGATATACATACATACATGCATCATTGTGTGTGTTAGGTATTCTTTGAAAGAATCATGATCAGATGAAGTGCCGTTGCCGTTGGCTTGTTCCTAAGTATCTATGTACTTAGTTAACACCGGCTCCCGTGGCGCCCAAACTTCCGCTTCAAGTTCGAGCTTCAAAGACACAATTTGGACTTGTACTAGGACTGTTGGGCGCGGAACCGCAACGCACTGGCGTCAGTCTCGGTTCTTTTTCTTTTTCTTTTTCTTTTTCTACTTCCTCTTCTTCTTTGCTTTGCTTTCCTCTCATGTCATTTGTTCTCACCTGACGTGACCGGGCCTGTGTCGCGCTCACAGCGAGCTCCCCGCGCCGAGTTTGACAAATGACACGGAATAAACACATGTCCATTGTCCATACAGTATCTTCCTCGATCGGCGTGATGTGATGCGATGCGAGCGAGGGATATCGATCGTATCGTGATCGTGTCCGATCGCGTTTGACGCGGACGAGTGTAGCTATGTACTCGTTATCGACGGTATCGGTGTCCTCTACCTACCCGTTGTCCAAGTCCATTAGGACTAGGAGGAGGACTATGACTAGCGCACGCGGCTGCTCTGGCCTGACGTCGAGGTCGAGGAAGCTTGGATCGATCGCGTGGTTCGGTTGCGCGTTGCGCGTTGCGCGTGTTGGTTTCGCAGCTCGCTCGATCCAGATTCCAGATTCCAGATTCCAGACCGCGGTCGCGGGTTGCTTTTTGGTGGTATGCGCGTTTGACGCGGACGAGTGAAGGCAAAGTGGCAACGTGGAGGAGCTATGTATATGCAGTATAGCTATAGCTACGGTATCGATGGACGGTATTGGGTCCTTTACCTACCCGCTAGCGCTCATTGCTTTTTGGTGATTTGTTTGTTTGTTTTCGGGTATGTAGGAGCGGTGTTCTAGTATTGTATCCGTGTCGGAATTTGGAAATATATATAAATAAGTATTAGGTTTGTTTTGAGGAGGATAGTGGCGCGGGGTCGCTTGGCGGTGTCTCTTTGCAATTGCATGACATCGGATAACCGGTGCGCTGTGTTGTCATGGAAAAGCACAGGACGGGGGAGGATCGATCAAAAGTCCAAGTCCATGTCGAAATTCGCCGGTCATGTGGTGCGGTTCGAGTGTCTTGGAAAGCTTATTTTGAATGAAGGAAGCCGGGGGGAGGGAATAACCTCGGCGGGAGAGTCAGACATTACATGCCAGCGCTGGATTGTGCGGTGGGCACGTGGTGTGCGTATGATACTATGTTTGTTATAATTGTGGTCGAGGACAGTCAGGGATCCGCTTAATTGCAGGGCGAGCGGCACCGTGGACAGGTGACGTGTAATGATCGTCGGCTCGAGAATGATGGAGGAGTGTGTGCGAGAGAGGAGGGAGGGCGGGAGGGATGGGTGACCGGCGGTGGAGGAAGGAAGGAAGAGGGCATGCGGGGTATGGGAGGGGAGCTTCCTTTGTTGAGGATGAATGGACAGGCGGGGAAGGAGTTGTCGAGAGCGGACGTCGGGATCAGATTCAGATTTAATGAAAGAAGCGAGGATCGGGTGTCGGAGAGTTTGTTGCGTTGTGACCAAGTATAAGGAGCTGGCGTCGTGAATCATGGTGTCCCGGCCCAAGTTTTCGTTCTTTTCCTCGTCGTCGCAGACCCGGCCGCGCAACATGGGCAGTGCGCCGTTTTCAATTGTCGAGTTCGGGAGGCTGGTGGCGTTGGCACTGGAGACAGACGGCCCTGATCGATTCTCGGAATCATTCCTGCAGTTCGACCCTGAGCTTGGGTGCAGAGAGATAAAGGCAGCGGTGCGAGTAGCAGACAGCCCAATGACGTCGCCATCGCCGCCGTCGCCGCGTCGCCCCCGCCGTCTGCTCGAGAAACTCAAACACAAAGCCTCCGCGCTCGTCCTGCGCACCACCGCCCCCGTCACACCCCGCGCCATATTCTCGCGCCCCGCGTCCCTCGTGACCGCCCCGCCCTCACCAACAAAGTCCGCGCGCTCCTTCTCGTCCACCTCGTCTGCGTCCGCGTCCCCCGTGACCCCCACCACAGACCGCTCCCGCTGGTCCCTCTCCACCGACGAATCCACCGCATCCTCCACCGACGACGACCCATTCGCTAAAGGCCGCGTACAAGTAATCCGCAACTCTGCCGACTACCCGTCCTACACCTACACCCTCGCCAAACGCCGCTCCCGGCCCCGTCCTCCCGCTCCCGGCCCGCCGTCCCCGTCCCCGCAGGACGCGCAGGACTGGACCCTCGCGCTCCCCACGACGCCCCCGCGCCCCGCCCTCGCACGCGCACGCTCCTTCCTCTCAGACTCTTCAGACTCACACCCCCACCCCCACCCCCGCTCGCACTGTCCATCAGCATGGAACCCCGCCCCGCCGTCCCCGCCCCCCCCGCGCCCCCGTCCCCGCGCGACAAAGTCCTATGCGCTCCTCCCCCCGCGCACGGCGGATTCGACGGCGAGTGCGACCCCTACGCTGAGGGACCGCGAGCGCGCGCGGGCGCTCGCGGCGTTGAACGGCGAGGTGCACCCGTGTGCGCTCGAGGCGTTTGCGCCGCGGTGCGATGAGAGCGAGCAGGTGCCCGCGTCTCCGCCGAGATACCGCCGCGATATGTGTTGACGCGCCTACAAACAAACCTATTCCAACTCTCACTCTCACTCTCTAATCCAGCCCAGCCTGCGCCGCTCCTTGCCTCGTTCGTACAGACTCAAACTCAAACTCAAACTCAAACTCAAACTCAAACTCAAACTCAAACTCAATCCTCTCTTTTCTTTTGTACTCTGCTCTCTCTGTCTCTCGCTCGCGTCGTTGAAGTGTATACATACGTATGTACATCCCGAAAACCAAAGCTCAAGAAGTTAGTATAGATACCGTATGTTTCGTTGGTCGTAATACCCCCCTCTCCTTTGCCTGCCCGTCCTAGACACTCCTTCTGCGCCCTTGGTACCGCTTTTAAAGTCGAGACACCAGCACCGAACCCGAACCCGAACCCTTCGTAGTCGAAATCGTAGTCGAAACCGAACTTGATGTTCTGCCGTAGATGTTATAATTATATTATGTATATTGATTTTTCTTTTTGATAAAGTGTCTGCGACTACATAGAAGCAAGCGAGCGAGCAAGGAATGGCCAGGATGCCAGATTATGTGGATATTGGTTTTTTTTTGATAAGGTGTCTGCTCGAGAGTCGACCAACTACATAGAAGCACGCAAGCACGGTCAAGACGCCGTACGCAAGTTCCAATGCGTCTACGTAATTCTTTTTACAAAGCGTCCGCCTCGCCTTGCTCCCAACGACAGTACAGTCCACAAGTTTTACTTTTATTTCCTAAAATACATACAAATCAATCGTCCGTCCACTCCCTTCCAAATACGAGATACCTATCTACAATCTACTCCCCCAACGCCCACGCCCACGCCCACGCCCACGCCTACCACCACGCCCACGACCCAAGCAACCTCCTGACAATCGCATCGCCCGCGCGCCGCCGTTCCCTCGTCGCCGCGCCCTCTCCCAGCACCGACTTGTTCTCGATCGCGCGTCGGCTCAGGTATGGCATTACCTAACAAATGGGCTGTTAATGCAATCGAGTAGGAAGTAGGAAGCCGTTGCGTGCGTACCTCTGAGAGTGCGCCGTAGGGCACGTATCTAGGATTAAGTTTTTAGTTTGAAGTTTGAAGTTTGAAGTTTGAAGTATGGCGAAAGGAACGCGACGCGACGCGACGCAACGCAAAACGAAAACGGCCACGAAAACGAAAACGAAAAGGATCAACGGCGACGGAAACGAAAACGGAAACGATAAACGAAAAACGACAAACAACAAATGAAATCACATACTTGATGATCAAAGGCGTATCCGACGCCGTAGAATTAACGAGGTAATTCGTCAAATCATCACACATGCCTACAATCCATCCGTGAATTATATCAGGCTCACATCACATCACACGACGACGACGACGAACCATACAACTGCCCAATCGCGACCCGCTCCACCACGTCCTCGGGGACGACCAACGCCCCGGTCCCCGTCCCCTCCTTCTCCCCGTCCCCGCCCCCGGCCCGAGCCTGAGCCCGAGTCGCCAACCCGCACCGGAGGAGCTCGCCCAGTATCACACCACAACTATCCCAGTTGTGTGTCCCGAACAACACACCCAGCCCCGGTGCCCCGCGCGCATCCGCACGCCCACGCACGTCCTCGCGGATCTCGCGCACGAGCATCCGCGCACATGCGTCGTACGCGTCGTCTGTCTGTTTTTTCTCCATCCACACGTGTGCCTCCGCGTCCGCGTGCGGGGGGAGAAGCGAGGGCGCGCGGGCGAGGCGCGCGGTGTACGCTGCGACTTCGTACGGGTGGTACGCCCCGCGCACGAGTTTGACGCCGAGGGCGTAGTTGTTTGCTTTTGCGTCCGCGAGGGAGTGTGCGAGGAGCGCGGGGGTGCTGTGGGTCGGGTTCGTTAGCGTTAGAAGGCTACTTGGGATTTAGGGGGACGTGCCGTTGGAGGTAGGCTTGGTATGTCCCGTACACCAGCGGCTGTACCGCGGCAGCGGCGGAGGTGGGGGTACCGGCATCGCCGTCCCGTGGAGGGGGAGGGAGTTTGTTGAAGTGCCGTGTGAGGGAGAGCGTGAGCGCGTCGATCGCGGGTTGGTACCAGCTGTACTCGGCGTCTACGATGATCTTGACACCGCGGGCTTGTGCGCGCTCGCAGATCCGCACGAGGTCTGCGTGGAAGTCGCGGAGCGCTGCGATGTCGTGTGGTGTCAGCGTCCCGGTCGGAGGAGGGTGGTTCGAGCGCAGAACGTCGAGGTCCGAGGCGTGTGGGCAGCCGGGGTAGGGTATTGAGCGGGTCGGACGGGTGGCGAGGAGGTAAGAGGAGAATTTGATGAGGATGTTGGCGTCCGGTAATAGTGCGCTCTGTGGGCGTGTGCGGCGTGTTATTCGAGGTATAAGGGGGGACGAACCATTTTGATCGCGACCCATGTTCTGCGGCCGCTCGTGCGCTTGCCTGAGACCCCGTCTTCGAAATCGGCAGCGACGTCGACGCAGTGGATCATTTCCTCCACGATGCGTTTGTGCGGCGACGACGACGACGACGGCGAGGGCTCCCCTCTCGTCGGCGACCCTGTCGCTTCGCTCTCGTCGACCTCGACCGAATACGCGAATAACGCGCCTTTATTCACAGCTCGAAGCTTGTACAGCAAAGGAAGCGTCTTCTCTGCCGTATCGCCGCCGACAAACTGAGCGATAAGAGATAAGAGATAAGAGATAAGATCCCGAGGCGGCAGATAGGAACATACCTGGTCAAAGAAGGTACAGCGCACGAGACGCTCGCCGAACCAGCCGATGACGGGTAATGACGTGGCGAGCTGGAGGAGGCGCGGGGAGTTGTCGACGAGGGACGGGAAGGAGCACATGGTGAACACTGCGTAGGCTCTGACGAGCTCGCTGAGGGACATTTCGGTGGTTGGGTCGGGAGGAGGGGCGTCTGCGAGCGAGACGAGTGCAGCGGCGAGCAGGGCGCCGCCCGAGAAGAGGCCGATGGTACGCCGCGAGTGCGGGGCGTTCGGGGATGCATGGCGGGAGTGTTGGAGACGGCGCAGGGGGTGGAACGGCGGTGGTGGGCGGCGCGGTGGGAGTAGGCGACAGGAGGTCCGTCTGAGCATTTGGAGGAGGCAAATTGTGCACTCCACTACTTATGGCTAGGGTCCATATAAATAGGGAAGCTACATGGCACGAAGACATATAAATAGGGAAACTTGTTCACGGATCTTGTGGCATCCTTTCCGGCATTCCGAGACTGCGCGCGGGTGTTCGTCGGTCCATCGAAAAGGCCTGGACAGCTTCGTCTATTCGGAGCGGCTTGCAAGGATCACGTCAGGACATGGAGACGTTGCAAATAATGGGCCGAAGACGCCTGGATGAGAACGAGTATATGTCGTGGTCAAAGAAATACGACGATGCAAAGGCAAATGAGTTGATCGAGCATTCGCTGCACATCTTAGGTGTGACGATGTGGTCCATTGATGGTGATAAGATGTTTCTCAACCTTGGTAACTGTCGCTTGTTGCGTATCAGTGTAATGACGCTATCAGTTGTGGATGGTGCGGCGTGACCGTGTAGGGCTCGGCTCTCAAGCTGCCATGTCGGCTGATTACGCATTTGGACAATTTTGGTCGGGTCGCAGATAACCACAGAAATTTCTTCTTCAAGGTGACGTTTCTTTCTATCACTCATGGCACTGTGCCCTTTTCTTAGTGGGATTTAGAACGGTCATCGGGACTTTTGCTTTGTTCTGGTTCCTTCCCTTTAACACGTTTGCGCTGTTATCCATTACCCTTGCTATATGTTGACTTCCATACAGCTTTGATGCAACCTACCTAGACCAATATACATTTGCCTTACTGTATAACCTTGCATTTACTTCTTACCTGTCATTGTCCTCAAGGTATGTTCGAACTTGTTCTCCCTCTTGTCTTTGACTGATGTCGTTACTTCTACAGCGGCCAGCCCCTGGGTCTATATATTTGACTGTCATACATACCATATGACGAGCCAATAACTATTTGATGACATTCTAAGTCATGTCGTCAAATCCTTCGACAGTTTCGCTTTCTCGACGCGCAGACGACCCAGAAAGGTTGTAACGAGTTACTCCTTCTCTACACCCACCTCAAGGACAGAGTATTGATAATGATGATTGAAAGCATCTATATTATTGGTTAAGTAAATCAGATTGTGATTGGATATTAAGTCCTGCATGGAACAAGCACGAAATACATTCTGCCATCAATTCCCACACACCATCCCATGATATATAGATTTATGTATGTGAGTAGACAAAGCAGGAATGGCCAACATGATCCTAACAATAGTGTTCATTGCACCCTATCACAGTATCATATCTGTCAGTTCCAACAGACATAGAAAGCCTTCTGAAGTGTGCTGATTTTGAGACTAGATGGATTCATTGTTCAAGCTCAGAAGATATATCATCACTTGTAGTTGATGTTGCGTCAGATGCAGCAGCATTAAAAACAAGGGTAGAGGGAGCTGCATAAGTTGGCTGAGTCAAACCCTTCAAATTTTCAGGGTCACGGAGGTTGAGCATGAGCCTGCTTATCATTATGCTTGCCACTCTACAGTCAAACATAAGAAATAAAACATAGCTCATGCACTAAAATAAGACGTACACGTTGGCAAGAGTTGCTGTGTCACCTCGTTGGTATTCCTGGAAAAGTCCGAGGTCACCTTGATAAACCTGAGATATACATAGAAGATATTTACAGGCAGAGGCTATCGGGAAGTCGGTCAGCACACACAAGGAAGACTTGAAAACATGTATACACCGACATGAAAAGGTATGACAGTCACAAGTTCAATGATTGCAATGATTCTGTTACAATGCATCAATATCTCAGTGATAAAACGAACTGTACGAACACTCACCCGAAGTATATTGCACCTAGAGTAGATACCATTTGAGCTTGAAAAGAAGTATCCACACAGACAGCATACCATCACGTAGAAGAAGTGTGAATACAGATTTATGAACCCTATCGCCCCGTCTCCACGACTTGTACACGGTCAGACTGAAAATGACCATGTCGTATATGAGCATTGGAATCCACGCATTAGCAATACCTGTCCATGACCATGGATGATTATTGTCTCAGTCATACAATGGATCTTATAATCAGCGGTGGAACAACCAACCATTCGCACTGGTATAGACTTGAGTAAATCGGTTTGATGAAGTCTATTGCGTCACTCACGCTTGACGATCTAGTAGTGGAGAGTAACTTATTTGTGGATTGGTGACAATGCCACTGGCGACATGCCCAACAATGACCGACCACTAATAAGACGATTGAGACGATATAAACTTTATGATAAAGACGCCTCAATACTTACTACGGAACACATGATAGTCGCAACCCCAGATGCACAGAGGAACAGAAGCACTCGTAAGCTTCTGTCATACAGTGCATATGTTCGTATTACGAAAAGTACTGGGTGGAATAACACGTCGTCAGTGGTTCATGCGGATGTGGATAATGATAGACTTACTTCCAACAATAATTTGAATGACCACTATGAAATATTGGTGGAAGGTGGCGAGTAACACACATCTAGAAAACAGGAATTGAAGCAGATTTTAGGTAACAATGATGTCAAACCTCACGTCTAAGGTGTTCGGCTAAGTATAGAATTAATACCGATTCAGATGGAAGATACCTTAGCCCCAAGTGGCCAAAACTCTCGAACAAATGCAGGAACATGGCCAAGAAGACTCAAATAGCGGTTGAGGTAGAAGAAGGCAGATGCCGACGAGAGAGATCGCGTGGACCAAAATCGGTCAATTTCGGCCGGTAAAGTCAACACATAATCATAGTAAAGTAGAGCTGCCACCGTATGTCTGAGGGTGAGTGAAGGTTGTGACGACCAGCATTACATACTATATGAAGCGAGATCGATGTAGTTGCTACTAATTATACAAAAAATAATTAGATAGCATGGACAAGGCAGAGACTGCTATTCTTACACTTGCGAACAGTTAAATGCTGCGGCGTCGTCAAACATGGAGAGGTTCGTTCAAACAAGGCCTTATGGCCATCCATTCCATGACTGGTGTATCTATATATCCTAAAACACCTGGCGGTCAGATCGCTAATCATCTATGCTTCCAACCACACCTTGTTTCAGACGGCAGAGATACAAAGTTGAAACTCATCCATGTACTAAGATATACCAGAGCATGGTCGCACCTCATTTGAGCACGCATCGCAATTCACAAACTCGAAGGTTGCATAAGCTTGGGTCGACATTTTTTCCAGTCAGCAGTCTGAACCTGAGGCCTGACTCGGAGATGTCACGAATTGGTCATTATTAGTGGCAATTACCAAGAGCTCGGTCTTGTCGAAGTGCCAATTCCAATGGTTCTCCATCTGCCATCCTCAGATAGCAGTCTCTTCGCTGACGGCCTCACTTTGATCGTGATATATACCGGCGGTTGCAAAAGATCTTGTTTTGCTCCGTGTTGGGCGTGCCGTTCGCAAGAACGAGTTGGGGTCCTCGCGCTGATGTCATGATACCGAAACACCCAGAACAAAGATGAAGACGGGAACTGTCAAGGTGTATAATTGTAATTTATAGTGTCCATGGTGCGAGCAAGGAATCGCTTTTATAATATGTGAAAGATCAGTACTCAGTACTCAGTATTCATTCAGGTGTGGATTGGTAAACGCGAAAAAAAAGAAAAGAAAAAAAAAACAGTTCCCAAAGTCCCTCCCCCAGCCTTGAACCCGCGGCATCAGACGCGGTGTAGTAGGGTAAGGGGACGTACAGATAGAAAGAAGGTAACAGAGGAACCGTCAAAGGGAGTGGAAAAAGAGGGGATCATATGGTGCGGGTTTGAGTCTGAGGGAATGGGCAAGCGGGGTCGAATGGAGGGAGGGCCAGTTTAGGGTACGGAGAAAAAGGAAGAAATTCACGAGAGGCCATGGGAACGAATTAATGAACGATCGAAACAGCCGCGGAGACCAAAAGAATGATGCGACAACCGAAAGGGAAATGGCTTGAGGCCTGATCATGCAGACCGTAATTATCTTAAGTCGAACCATCTGTACCTAGATAAGTACAGTGTGATCTGATGAATTAGTTATTCATCACATGAGTTGTAGTTTTCCGACATGTCTACTGTAAAAGAGTGTTCCTACTACATATTTGCATGTAAATTCAGATATGCGAACACCCAGGCCAATTTGAAACTGTCACATTATCCAGCATGGATTTCGTTGGAAGGCTGGTTTCTCAAAAAGAACATCTTTTGCATCAGCAAACTTTCAACAAAAACTTCTTTTCCCTGTCTGAGTTCAATCAGAGCATCGATATAAAAGATGGCTTCTGAAAGAAGCTCATACCCCTCCTGAACTGGTTTCTGTGGCTGCCCTCAGGATGGCCACTGCCTCGCCTGTGTTGTTCGTCTGTCGCAGGTGGTCTGGTCCTGTTATCAAATTCAACCAGACCATCAACGAGTTTATCAGTGAGATATCCGGAATTGATGCTCAGGAATCTCCGAATCGCATGACCGAAAGAACTCGTTGAATTAAGGAAGTAATCACTTCAGAAACTGTATTGATACCGTGTTTGAGGAGTTTTCAAAGTTTGGAAACGGTCGGAGCTCCAGGCATAGTAGCGGCCAATTCTATGCGCCGCAAGCTCTATGAGGGATCAAGACGTCCCGTCCTGGGTGATGGAATCACCGCTGAAAGTCGGTCCCTGTGGAACATTAGCTTCAGGTGTGATCTGAACAGCGGAAAAGGCACCTTCGCAAGGCCTCGCATGGTTTCGAAACTGCGCGCGGGTGTTCGTCGGTGCTCTCCCTCCGCATTACATAATCCACGAGCACTATCACCTCGCCATGTCGAAACGCAAACAATCCGTCGAAGACGGAGACGACTCTTCATCCGAAATCGTATGTTTCTCCGTCTTTCCTTTTCACGCCTGACCACGCGCAGTAGTCCCTGATCAATGTCGATTTCGATTTTTTCGACCCCAACCCCGCCGTCGACTACCAAGCGCTCAAACGCCTCCTCGCACAGCTCCTACGCACCGACGCCGACGCGTACGACCTCGACCTCCATGCGCTCACCGAGCTCGTACTCTCACAGCCCACCGTGGGCACCACCGTCAAGACCGACGGCATCGACAGCGACCCGTTCGCTTTCCTCACCGTGCTCAATATGCACATCCACCATGTACGTGTCCCGCGCATCCCATCGCGATTACCGGTGCTGACGCAGCACAGGAGCACCCGGCGATAAAAGCCTTCGCGCGCTACGCGCTCGAAAAAGCGTCGGCGGATCCTGCGTTCCACGCGACGCTGCAGGCGCTGTTCAACCAGACGCAGACGCACGTCGGTCTCGTGCTCTCCGAGCGCCTCATCAACATGCCCGCGCAGGTCGTGCCCCCCATGTACACCATGCTCGCGCGCGAAATGCAGTGGGCCATCGACGACGTGCGTACCCCCGTCTGACAGCGCTTCTTACTTGGTTTAACCCTCCACAGAACGAACCGTACACGTTCAGCCACTACCTGTTCATATCGCGGACGTACCACCTCACGCCGGACGAAGAGTCTCTCCTCCTCAACACCCCCCACACCTCCAAAAAATCAAAAAAATCAAAAACGGCCCCGCCAGAGACTGCGGCAGACGGTGTATATCCCTACCACCCCGAAGATGAGTACATAAAATCCGTACGTGTGCCCTCATATCCCCCTCTCTCTTTTTTCGCTGACCGCTGACCACCCGCCGGCGCAGGCCTCGCTCCACAGCATCGACTACCGCTTCAAACAAGACACCGAGCCGCGGGAGCCCGACTCCTTCGGTCTCGACGTCCGCGCGCGCCTCATGCTCGTCCCCGCACACAAACTCCCAGAGATAATAGAACACATGTCCGAGGCGTACGCTCCTCCTCCCACCTAGCTACCCCTACCGTATCCAAATAAATCGAGTTGTTCCAATCTTCCAATCTACGTCCGCGTGCGTGCGTGCGTGCGTGCATGTCAGCCGCTGTGAGTGTGAGATTATATATAACTACAAGCCGCGGGGCATGCCAGCCAGCCAGCCAGTCAGTCAGCCAACGATGCCCCGCACACACGCACACGCACCGGCACCCGCGCACACACGCGCACTCCCCGCACTCCTCGCGAAATACGACACGGCACTCTCGCTGTACGCCGACCTCGCGCGCGACATCTCGCTTATGAAACGCGCTACTCGGCGCGTGCGCGCCAAGACGCTTGAGCTTTTTGCGGCGGCGGCTAAGAGCACGAGCATGAGTAAGCCAGACACGGTGCGGCGGCGGCGCACCAGGGCGCGGAGGGAGAAGGCGCTTGGGATTCAGCGCGATGCGCTTGATGGTGTGTCCCCTTCCCTCCCTTCCCTTCCCTCCCTCCCTTGCCTCCCTTGCCTCCCTTGCCTCCCTTCCCTCCCTTCCCCCTTCCCCCTTCACTTCCTTCCCTTTTTCCGTGATTTGTGTTTAGTGTTTGGTGGGCGAGGGCTGACGTTGGCTTGCGCACGCGGTGTGTAGTGCTCCTCGCGGCGGGTGTCAAGGCGCAGCAGCGGCGGAAGGGAAAGGCGAGACGGCGGCCTGCGATGGCGGTGCCGACGGCGGCGGCGGCGAAGACGAAGACGAGAAGTTCCCCTCCACCGACGACGCCCCAGCCCCAGCCCCAGCCCCAGCCCCGGCCCCGGCCCCAGCCCCGGCCTCGAAGCCCCGCGACCGCGACGCGCGGAGGTACGTCCACCGCTTCCGCTTCCACGCGTCACGCGCGGCTGACG
The DNA here is from genome assembly GCA_018857265.1 of Termitomyces sp. T32_za158. Taxonomy (NCBI): domain Eukaryota; kingdom Fungi; phylum Basidiomycota; class Agaricomycetes; order Agaricales; family Lyophyllaceae; genus Termitomyces; species Termitomyces sp. T32_za158. Next base: position 2,805 of record JABAJZ010013810.1, on the reverse strand, counting down.
TTATTCCTAGCATGCTCCGGCGTAACCGCACCCGCACCCACACCAACGCCCAGCCTCAAAGTGCATTTCGAGCTCCCAGGTAAGCCTCGCGTATTTTGTGTTTTGTGTCTTGTATGAACCCGCCTGAGCCCGTCTGGTGTGAATGTGTAGCTACGCCGACGCCGGTGCGGTCTGTGCGGTCTGTGCACGCTATGGCGACGCGGCAAGGAGGTCGTCGTCATCGTTGAGGAGGAGGAGTTAGAACTTGAACTTGAACGAGGAGGAGGAGGAGGAGTCGGGGAGCGAAGACGCGATCGCAGGTGGATGTGGATGTGGATGTGGATGTGGATGTATGTCGTGATCTACATATATCAGTCCCCAATCCTAAAGTTGTTTGTAAGATGCAAGACTCAATTGTACAGGTCCCATGATCCTGCAAAAAGCCAAAAAAGCAAAAAAAAAAGCCTCCATTAGCCGTTCGCGGCGTGCCTCTCTCGTCTTGTTCAACATTGAATGTCGAACGTGGATCAATGGTAAGTAAAGGCCGCTGGAAAGGCTCGCCTAAACGTCAAGAAGGGCTTACATACAACACCCGTCTGTCTCCGTAAGTGTTATCGCAACGTCGTGTGACCCAAACTTGGATCCGTGCTGACCCAGATCCTCGAGGTGTCCCGGGCTTCGATGGTGGGTAGGAACTCGGCTATTTTGGATATCATGGGGAGGCCTCATTGCGATCCTGAAACATACCCTGACAGCGCAGACGAAAAACCCCGTTGAAAGAGTCCAATCTGCATGCTTTGTACAATGGACATACAATCCTTCTGCTCCTGGATTGCATTGCCTTTATGTAGGCGGTGCAGACATTAATTTTCTCTTTAGAATCGCCGTTGAACTTGAATCACAAGCCCTTTCCCTGTCTTCACGATGCACAACGCGTCGTTCGTTCCGTCAAATACCCCTGCTCTCCTGAGCGGAGCGCAGACAGCACAGGATCTGCTACCTCGCGGACGTTACTACGAGTTGCCTCGTAACAAAGTTCTTGAAGTGACTATCCCTGGTGTCCCTTACGAGCTCGGTGGACCAATGGTGAGCATTGATGTAAGAGCCCCAACACCGTACTGACCACTTTCCTACAGCATCCTTTCCATCTGCATGGCGTATGCCTACTCTGCGATGCTATTATTAGTAGTACTCATGTTCAGACAGCACTCCTTCTCCGTCGTACGTAGCGGAGACAGTGATCAATACAATTGTATCAATCCAGTGCGCAGTGATGTGGTTAGCACCGGTTTCGCGGACGGAAATACTACAATTCGTTGAGTTGCTGTTACTGTAAACGCTGGGCCTTGGTTCTTGCACTGGCCCTGCGTTTGTGAATCAAATTTGGTATCCGTCTACTGATGTGAAAGCATTTCTGATTGTGAAGTCAGTGAGTTGTATGTGATCATTTCTTTGTAGGTATGAGACCACTATCGACCTTATGGCCTCTTTCACAGCGGTCTGGCTGTCGTTTTTGTTGAAGACATCCCTCACGTCAACGCAACGGATCCAAATACCGGTAAGTAATTGCTCGCCCTTGTCCATCTTGTAGCGGCCTGGAACAACTATGTCCAAAGTATAGCAGTTTAGAGGTGATGATTTTCACGATGACACTTACTTGGATACATCCACTACTACAATATATACCATTGTAATACTTGTTAAGATCGGACTCATGTTCAAGTACATCAGTGGACTAAATACATCCTATTAGCTGCATGGCTCAATCTTGGCACTGTTCTAAGCCCGTACTTCATATCCTCAAGAATTTTGATCAGCCTTTTCTGCTTTCTCATTGCGGCTACAGTGCACGGCTTCCCACTTCAGATTTTTAAAGCCCAAAATCAGTATTTCGGATACAAAAACCATTCTGAAGTTTGATAACTCAGATCTCTTCATTAATCTGAGAACTCAATGTGTGCTTGAACTAAGAATGACGACCTTACCGTGATACCACTGTGCCAAGTTCACATTTATTGAGGGAACAGTGGCCTATGTCTCTTCTTGTAATTATGACCATTTCTACGACCAGCTGCACTAATGATTCTCTTAATTGCTGGAGCCTCGACGTGCTCATCCACCTGAAGAAAAATGATTTGATACCTCTGATGAGTTCGGGAGATCGCCATCAGCCGGCATCTCGGCAAAGCATCATCTGAAGACGTTACGGGAATCCAGCATAAAGATTGATTGAGGCTAGTTGATCTTGAAGAGCGGTATGTTACCTATCAAAAAAAGACATATTCAGGCCTCCGGATCGACCAACTCCATCCTGAGTGGCAACTGAGGAGTCCCGGGAGTATCCTTCAACACCGGTGTCGTGATCCCACTCATCTGCCAGACAATCTCTTTCTCTGGAGGGTAGAATCGAAATTGGGAGATGAGGGTGGACAAAACAACCTCTGTAAAGTTCCACAAATCAGAAATCAAGCATATAATATAATATTAGTGGTTATTACTCATTTCCAATTGCGAGAACTTAAACCCGATACACGCTCGGCCACCACCAAGAAACGTCAGGCTGAAGAAGCAAGTTAATTTCAGTTTGCGACCACAGACCACACTGACAGATGAGAATAGATCCCAGGCATATGAGCTTCATGCACAGCCTCTGGCATGGGCACGAGCCATCGTTCCGGTTTCCACTCGAGAGAATCTGCGCCCCACAAAAGAGGGTCACGATTAGCATTCAAGATGTCGATGAAAATCTTCGTGTCCCTTGGGACCAGAATTGAATCCATCTCGCGTCCGTCGATTCCTTTAATCGGAGTGGAAAGAGGTAAGACG
>JABAJZ010013809.1:0-16553 GCA_018857265.1 Termitomyces sp. T32_za158 | reverse complement strand
GGCTTGTCTGCAAAGCCTAACAAATCGTAGGTGCGTAGGTGAAGTGCTCACATACAAATATATTAAAGTTTGATGTGGTCGTGCCATGCCGGCACTGGCCGCATCGCTCAGTCATTTGCCATCTGGGTCGCTATCTGTACACTGGGGAGCATTATCATCCTCGTCATTGCCCATCAGTAAGCCTCTTCCAAAGGCGCATCTCAACCCAGGGTGCTCACTCCAAGCTGACCCATATCCTGGTCAATTTTTAATGTCGCTCTTGTGCAAGTTGCACTTGGAAAGCCTCATGATCACACTGCCGTCAAACCCGGTCAATTGATTAGCTGGATATTCTCTTCATCTAGTCATCGTTCACACCCCCCGTGATGCTGAGCGTCACTCAACCGAACTTTCCAATGACCATTCAATTTTACGTGTTTGTGACAAATCTGTCTCATACCGCTTGACTTATTCCGTACCATTTTTTGTACTGTCATGCAGGGAAGATTGTGAGTTAGATCGAAGTAAGTCAAGGATCATTTTTGCAATGAAAAAATACAAAAACAAAAGCATCCATCGAGCGAAACCAGTGACACTGGTACATATCAGCGGGGCCTTGATGCAGGAGATCATCAGGATGGTTTAGGTCCATATTTGTGGGACTCCTGTGGAGTGGAATGTTAGAAGTAGAAGCTTGTTATCACACTAATGTACATCGATCTAACCTCAATCCAACTAATCAGCTTGTTGTTGATAGCACGGCCCAAACTTTATCGGTGTGAAGCAGCCAAGACTAGTAATCAAAACCATGGCAAGCCGTCCAAATCCCACACACGCTCACACATCCCGTACTGTACGCCTGCCCTCAAGAGGGGGGAGAAGGAGTCAGAATTCGGCTGTGGAGAAGGACGAGGGGTGTTGCTTCGATGGGAGGTTGGGCTCGGTCAGGGAATGCCTGATATCGTTGTCAAATTGTCCTCAGTACTGCCTTTTTATGTTCATCAGCTTGAGACTTGATTAGTAGAGCAAGGAGCAAGGGAATTTCCCTCCCGCAACTGCTAACAAGTCCCGCAACGTTGGAGCCAAGCTGGAGCGCCTCTGCACCGATGCAGAAGGCAATCCGTTCGTGTCCAGATAACCCTTGGAAACTTTTCACTGACATTATTGAGGGTCAGCCGGCTCGCGAAACGAGACGAGCAAAAGATCACGGCAATGCAAAGGAAATGAAGATATTTACAACCTCGAACAGAGAGATGATCTCATTTCTCTAACCATCTTTGCTGATTGTTCAACCCGTCTTATAATCATATCCCATGTAACAAATTATGGCACTGCGGCAGCCACTGCTTTTACACATGCACAGCCATGTTTGATGTCAACTACTGAACGCAAACTGAACGTATAAAACTGTTACGGAGTTAAAAGGACCCATTATTAAATCTCCTAGTATCGCCGTGCAAGTATCTAAATCATCTGCTCTCAACACTAATGTTGAACATAGGTAGCATCGGGGGACCATATGTAGCATGTACGTTCTTTCTTTTCAGCATTAATAACACTAGTGACACAGTTTCTTAGCTGTGATGACCAACCTTGGGTATCGGAGTTTCCTGCAATCTATGTCAACCGCTAACTTCCTCTCATAGGCTTTTTGGGATTACATGCTCGCAAACAGTGTATTATTTCCGCACATATCCAGGAGATCATAGGCTTCTTAAAGCATTAGTAAGTGCATTCCTTCTGCGCAATTCAGTCATGAGAAATCTTCCGGTCCCATCAGGTTATAGTGCTTTTGTGAGTTCTATAGCTCAACCTTCCTATTAGGGAATCTTGACATTTCTTAGCATCATGGAGGGCTTCAGAATAGCTGTCCAGGTACAGGCAGTGCACTTGAACTTCATTATTTGCAAGTTGCCTGAGAACATCCTGATTGTCCTTAACGTAGCCTGGTCAGTCTGCCATAGTCATAGTACATGTACATCTGATGCTAACTTTTTTTGTCGTAGGGGAACTGCAGTGCGTGGGATAGTTTACTGAATCTCAGTTGTTAGTGCAAATAATGACACTGTTGACAGGTCTCTACAACAATGACAGCACGTTGACATTGTTTGCTGTTAGGAATCTTTTTCATCCATTTTACAGGTCATCATCACATCAGTGGTTCAGAGGTGTGTCCCTACAGGTTCAATTTACAAAAACTCATCGGTACAAATCCATCAGCTTCTCCGCATGGAGAATATATCACCGTGAGTATAGTATATATCTCGTTATTTTTATCATTCAGCCACCTCCATTTTCCTTAGTAAGTTCAGGAAATCGATGGCAAAAACACCTTGTTGCATTCATCGTATGCAGAATTTCCTATCTGTGTGCCTTCCGTGCCCACAATCTTCTTCTAGCTTACCACATCTATCGCTCAACTTTGTAAGTTGAAATTTGTTTTTCCGATTGGTTTGATAACTTTGACTAGGCACTGGGATGGGTAAGCAAATCTTCCCTCGTTTGAATTGGTTTGATGTGTGTATCTAATTGATTAACCTAGTGGCCTCCACTCGAGAGTTTGTATCCATTCATTAACCATCCATTCCTAAAGGTCATGGATACTGAATCTTTCATGTAGATATGGAAACCCCTCAATATTCAATGTCAGGGCACCGGTAGCACAGGTAAGAATTGTGATTGCTCGAGACCTAGAAAGGTTGCTGATATGAGTCAAATCAAGATTTCATACTCAGTTTGTTTTGCGATGAGTATTACCTGTGATGTGGCCATCAGCGCATCTCTTGTCTACTTCCTGAACAGAATGCGCAGCGGAATCAAAAAGTGGGGCATACACCATGAGCGTTTCGAATTGAGAATCATGATGTTCCTTCAGGTCCGAAAATGCGATCAACCGTCTTGTTGTCTTCAGGTACCCTCTGCTAAATAAGCTATAAATTAGGAACAGCTCACTAATGGACACATAGTGTGGGCAATGGTATAACGACAACTATCATTGCAGCCTGCGTGCTTATGTCTGTGAGTTATATACAACATGCCATGCTTTGGTATAGTTGTCTAAGGGCCCTCTCCTACCACAGTTCTACCTCACTCCTTCCACAAGTGTCCTTTACAGTGGTATATCTGCACATAAATTCACTGCCTTGAAGCTAATGGATAAGAATAATTAGCTTTTTGCACAATTAGCGCAGAATGTGAGTATTGTGGGAAACTAGTTATCTTTCCCTCACTCATTACTTACTGAATATTATATAGTCTATATCAACTCCATGCTGGTAAGCATGATCTATATTAAGCCAAGTACAGCTTTTATTCACTCTTTGTCCGATTTTCTGTAGGTGACGTATATCTATTTCATTTTCTATGAGGTGCCCTCGGTTTTGATAAGCCTGTATGTGCAGGCTCAACTCTCGGACAAGAGTCCGTGAGATGTTAATACAGAATTGTGCAAAGGATATTCTTGAGGACCTTGCAGTGAGGGAACCGTGAGTAGATTCTATTCTCATCTTGACTGATCATTTGATCATTTTTTTGACTATTGAGATCTCTGAACATAACTCTTGTATGAAGGATTTTTCAGTTTCCTCTCTATGAAAACTTAGAGGAAGTTCATGATCTCTTGGACAAAATAGAATACATTGATTTTTGGTCTCACAAATTTGAAATGTTTTGAGATCCTTGTTAAAGGTCTGGAAACAGCAGCAGTCATATGACTGATTCTTGTTACACTGGCATGGAAGTGCTCACAACATCCTCGAAGAAGTGTTTTGACCTTTGCATGTAGTTCTTCCAGTGCATTACCATCTCGAGTAGGTCAGAACTCTCCAGAGGCTAAGATAAAACCTTTGCACTCTGCTTCATTGAAGTTCATAATCTCAGAAAATACTTTGTGTAATATATTTTAGTGGTATCTCAGCAGTTCACAGACAGCGCCATGTAGCAGCCTCTGCATCCTAGGATATAGACAATTCTGGTTGCCATTTGGTTTCAGGTTTGGAGGCCCACCCCATGGAAATGCATTTATGCACTATGTGTGAGACTCTAGATTTTAACAAATACCCACTAAAACCATGGCTGCCTTCCTCCATGACCTGATGGGGGCAAAGCCTTCTGGCAAGAGGTTATCCCAGGTGTCACAGACCAGCCCAGAATCGGTTTCAAGATCTAGAATAGATCAAGGTTTTTATGTGCTGGCTATGTCTTTGTTTTTTGTGCCCACGTGACCGGCTATACCAGTTATATGATTAATAAGCATATTTTGTATGACCTGGCATCCTGTCTTCAAAAAATGAGCCCACGTGATCTTATTTGTATATACAGCCACTGACCACACCTTGTCTTCAAAAAATGAACCCATGTGATTTGATTTATCAGCAACTGTATATACAGCCACTGATCACATTTGTCTTCAAAAAATGAGCTCATGTGATCTTGTTTGTATATATAGCCACTGACCAGACTTGTCTTCAAAAAATGAGCCCACATGATCTGATTTATTTATACGACTACCAATCCACAGTTGTCTTCAAAAGTGAGCCCACGTGATCTTGTTTGTATAACTAGCTACTGACTACACCTTGTCTTCAAAAAATGAGCCCACGTGATATGGTTTGTTTATATAACCACCAACTTACACATGTCTTCAAAAAATGAACCCACACAATCTTGTTTGTATATATGGCCACTGACCAGACCTGTCTTCAAAAAATGAAACCACATCATCTGATTTCTCAGCAACTGTATATATGGCTACTAATCACATTTGTCTTCAAAAAATGATTCCACATAATCTGGTTTGTTTATACAACTATCAACATACACTTGTCTTCAGAAAATGAACCCACGTGATCTTATTTGTATATATGGCCACTGACCAGACCTGTCTTCAAAAAATGAGCCCACGTGATCTGGTTTGTTTATACAACTACTAACTCACACCTGTCAGGTCCCGCTGACCCCGGGGGTTTCTTTCAAAGCAAGGCCTTATGGTAGCAGACTGGATGTTGCTAGATACACTCAGCCTAACATGAAGTGACGGAGTCCGGGATGAGGTGAGGAAGGTGTTCCGGGATATTAATGGGCTTTGGGGGTTGTGGACAGTGGTCTGGGACGTAGTAGAAGTGCTCTGGGATGAACTAAATGAGTTCCAGGGTGCAATGGGTGTTTTCAGAAAGAGTGACAATAGAACAAGGGGTGAATTTATAAGACAATTGCTAGAATGGGAAGAATGCAAGATTAACTGAGACTGATGGGGCTCCTTGATCCGAAACCGCCATGTGCTACCACAGAAGTGGTATGCAGTGGCTGTGCGTACTACGTCGGCTCACGCGAACCTTCCTCTACCAAGAGGACCTGCCTAGCAGGAATATCAGGATAAGACCCCCCAAAATAAAGACAAAGGAGTGCACGACGCACATCCACAAGTCACTGAGCTACACAGTAGCCACTCTGGGGAAACACCGGGGTAACTCCGGACAACATGGATTCCGGATGTTGGCAACACACGAGGGTAAGCTCCTACACAAAATGGGCTGCCCGCACTCCCTTAACGGACCAGCGAAGTCGAGAGGTGTCAGACCCCCCCGGGGGCTACCCCAAGCTGCCGCTGCTGGTGTAGGCAGGAAAAAATTTTCCAAAGGCACGCCATACCATAAGGGGTAAGGACCTACTATAGGCAGGTGACTGGGGTTGTGCTTATGGCTCCCCCGGAAGCCTTGGAAATATAGACAATGTGAACGCCCCCTGACGGGGGCGCAGCAGGCGCGTGCCCGCAGAAATTGCAACTTAACTAAGGAGGGTGCCCGAGAGCAAACACCCCCAGGTATGTCCAACCAAGATGACAACAGAAAGAGAGCGCAGACGAACAGCCCGGAGAAACAGGCAGGCGACAACTCCAACATGGAGGAATCCGAGTCAGGTTCTGAAAAGCTCACCTCTCCTGCCCCCCTCGCAGCCCCCCCCCCAACGAGAGCGAACATGACTGACCCTCAGGATTGGAATCAGGACTGAGAAGGAGACACAACCATGGTGGATTCCTCCCCTGCGGGGTCTCCTGCCCCGCCCTCCCTGACCCCAGGCAGGGGAGTCAACCCAACACAGGGACCTGCTGGGAGCATAAGCGGAATGGAGGTCCGCGATTATCCTTGGATCGTACAATGGTTGAAGAAGCCCATTCCCACAGAGGAACACCAGAGCCCAAACATGAGCCCTCCTCCGCCGAGTCAGGAGACCGGACACTGCGGAACGGGCCCCACTGAGGGTGGCAGCACTGGAATCGCATATTTCCAACCACCACGACTCCCCCACGATTTGGAGAGAACCCCGGCCCCGCTTGGAAGGTTTCCGGTGATACATCTCTCCACGCCGCCCTGGTACAACCTCTTACCCAAACAGAAGCTGCATTTTGCCCAATACCCGGAACCCAAGGCATGGATTAGGGATTGGCAAGGAAGCAAGGACACAGACTTAGTTGCGACTAGCGAATACCTAAAAGGCCTCATCCAGAAGATGACCGGCGAAAGGGCCAAGCTCTCCTCCCCTCAACAGGAGAAGGTTATCAAAACGAACAAGAAAGCGGACCGACAGAAACCGCCCTACCATTTCCTGATTACAGGCCTCTCAGAGAGAGCTCACGGCATCCTCATGGCGAACCCGATCATCTCTACGAGAGAAGCGTCGGCATTTATCATCCCCTACTCCCCCCCAGTTCCGTGCTTTCTCTGCTCTATCGAGGGCTTTACCCTGAGCATCAAGGACACCACGGCCATGCACGAGGCGGAAATTGAGGCCACGAGGATCGTACAAGGGACACTCGGAGGAAGCGAAGCGTTCGTGACACTCCTCAAGGGTAAGATCATCAATGACGCTACGTCCCAGCATAACCTGGACCCAGCGCTGGCGATTATAGAGCGTATTGAGGTCAAACTGGCGGCGGGAGAAGATACGATCATCAGGACAACCAAATTCGGAATGAAGAAACCAACGTGGAATATCTACTTCGCCCAGCCCCCACCGATCGACTGGGTTGACTATTTCGCAATTCTGATGGCAACCCGCACCATGTCCTTTGTAGACATGGACTACGGATGTGCGACCCCAGTTTCTGAGGACAACAGATTGCACTGTTTTAACTGCAAAAGTGCCGATCATAACCAGCCGAGCTGCGAATACTCAAAACTGGAAGGATGGTTCCCCAACGCGACCACAAATGAAAAGATCAAGGAGACTGCTGAGTTCGCGTCCTCGAGCAGGTTCGCGAGAGGAGGCGAGGGCCCAGACAGGAAACGAGGCTTCCCTAGAGGGAGAGGCAGGGGTTCGGAGGCAGGAACATAAACTTCAGTGACAGATACTAGTTGTACGGCGCCCAAATGGCGCAACGATCTCTGTGCCCCGAAACAAATATACATCGATTCATCAGCTAAGACTGGATTACACATAAGACCGAATGAACTGTTAGACTCGTTCCATCTAATCAAATAATAGGGTTCCAAAGAGTAACCTAAAGCGAGGAACGGATGGAAAACGAGATCGATTTTCTAGGGAAGTAACCTGTTGGATGGGCCATGAACGTCGGCAAAGTCTACCGGAACAACTAATGGCACCTCCAAATATGGGTCAGCAGTACCCTCGCTGCCTAAAGGGTCATGAGATGAGGATGAATTTACTGCGTTCAAGGATGACAGGTAATCCAAGTCGGACCCCCTGGCTGGGCTGGGAAATTGCCCGGACGGCATCGTTTTCACGAGGGTTGTGCCGTTGGCAGCACTCCTGCCTAAGTTGGAAGCGTTTATTGCGGAAAACACTACCCAAACCACTTACCTGACAACACAAGATTATACACACAACATTCAGATGACTTTAATGGCAACGGCTACTCCCCTGCCCAGGCAGGAGAGGTCCATGGCCTTACCATCGACCAGGACCCTGATGACGGCCTGGGAGGGATCGGTGATGGAGCGTGGATAACCCAGACACTGGTACAAACGAATGACGGGGCGGAAAGCACCAGAACTACGGGTTATACTAGGGGCGAAACCCCCTCCCCCGTATCGAAAGAGAAGGGGAGAAATAGAAAGGGCGCACTTACTTTTGCGTCGATAAATATTAAGGGCGGTGGCTCAGACTCGACGCGTTCAAAATGGAATGCGTTGTGCCAGATAACGAGAGAGAATAGTATAGACATACTAGCAATCCAGGAGACACACCTGGATAATACGAGAACAGAGGAATTGAACGCACTCTTCGAGAGGCAGCTACACTTCGTATTGAGTCTGGACCCGGTAAGACCAAACGCAAAAGGAGTGGTGTTCGCGATAAGTAAAAAGTCCGTGAGATGGACCGAACTAAGGCAGAGGACTCTAATCCCGGGGAGGGCACTGGTGGTAGAGATACCTTGGTATGAGAACAGTGTGATGAGCTGCCTGAATGTCTACGCACCGAATGACTCTAAGGAGAACGAACGCTTCTGGAAGTCCATAAAGAGAGCATGGAGCGCGAGGCCCGCTATGCTTGAACCGAGCGTGGTATTGGGAGACATGAATATTGTGGAGGAGGCCATTGACAGGCTACCCTCCAGGGAAGACCCAACAGAAGCAGTGAATGCGCTCGCTGCACTTAAAGCACACCTAGATATCGCTGATGGTTGGCGCAGGGAACACCCCACTTTGTTGGACTTTTCGTTCCAGATGATCAACAGGCCCATCCAGTCGAGAATCAATAGAATCTATATAAAAGAGGACCTTATACCATATAGTTGGGACTGGCATATTGAACGAACTGCTATAAATACGGATCATTCTATGGTCCGGACGACCGTGCTGCACCCCAGGCAACCACACATGGGGAATGGCCGATACGCCATGCCGGCCCTACTATTGAATGACAGTAAACTAATCAAAACGTTGGTGGGCATTGGGAAAACGCACATGGAGAGATTGGAAGCCTCCGTACAGCATAGAACACCGGGCTTCAACCCGCAAATAGTCCACAGAGAACTAAAACAGCATATGATGAATGAAATACGACAATACTCGAAGACGCTGAAACCGAAGATCCTGATAGAGATAAGTGCTCTGCAAAAGGACCAGGTGAAAGCCCTAAACAACATGGCGTTGAGTGAGGATGCAAGGAGAGACGAGGCAGGGATCATAGATGAAAGAATAAAAAACCTGGAGACACTGCGTTTTGCGAGAGCAAGGGACACGGTGGCAGCAACGTGCCATATATACAGCGAAACGGTCTCAAAACAATGGGTAGGTATGAACAAGGAAAGAACCCCGAGGGACGTTATAACGGCGCTGAGGCATCCCCCACCACTCAGAGACAAACTAGAGAGGAAGTCGGCGAAAATGGCCAATATTGCAAGAACCTATCATGAGAACCTCCAGAAAGATAACCTCCCCGCAAACAACGAGACCCATGCGATTGACATACGGGAAGTGTTAGCTCATGTAAGGAAGAGAATAACACCGGACCAGGAATTAAGCCTCGGAGGGCAAATTGACAAGGAAGAAGTAATTGAGGCGATTCGCACCTTAAAAAGCGGTAAGGCAGCGGGCCTGGACGGGATTGTCCATGAACTCTGGGCAACCCTCGCAAGGATGTATGAGGGACAAGAAGAAGACAGCGTAGATGGCTTCGATGTAGCCAAAGGCCTGATGCTGGTCTTCAACGATATAAAAGAACACGGGATGGAACCAGATACGAAATTTGCTGAAGGATGGCTATGTCCCCTTTACAAAAAGGGCGATCGAACAGACATAGGGAATTACAGGCCTATTACTGTACTCAACGCAGATTACAAGATATTTACCAAGATTCTAGCGACAAGATTGAGCCAAGTGGCGCAAGACATCATCCATAACGATCAAGCGGGTTTTATGTCAGGCAGAAGGATAGAAGATCAAACGGAACTTGCTCAAATAACCATAGACTGGTGTAGTAGATCAGATACTGACGGCATGATTGTCTGTCTAGACCAAGAAAAGGCATACGATCGGATAATACATAAGTTCCTATGGGCGTCCCTAACAAAATTCGGTCTACCGGACCCCTTTGTGGAGATGATTAAAGCCCTATACGATGACGCGCACACACAAGTCATCCTGAATGGTGAGCTTAGTAAAAGTTTCAAAGTAACTAGAGGTGTGAGGCAAGGAGACCCACTTTCGTGTCTCCTTTTCAACCTAGTGATAGAGTCATTGGCACAGATGATACGAGAGTCCTCCCTAAAGGGTATAGTTATCGATGGCGGGGTTGAACGGCTGATAACAACCCTTTTCGCGGATGACACGACGGTTTACCTTGCAAAGGAAGATAGTTTCCAGGACCTAGAAAGAGTGCTTAAGAAATGGTGTAAAGCTTCGGGTGCGAAATTCAACATACCCAAGACAGTAGTGGTCCCTGTAGGGTCCACGGAACACCAGGGACGACTTGTAACGACGAGGAAGGCCAATCCAGATGACCGAATGATCCCGGAGGACGTTAGGATAGCCAGGGATGGAGAGGCCACACGACTCCTAGGCGCATTCATAGGAAATGAGGTAGATAGCGTAAGCGTGTGGACCGCCACGATAGAACTGATCACGAAAGACCTTAAACGCTGGAGCAAAGGAAGGCCGACCCTAGAAGGAAGGCGCCTAATTATTGGTATGGTAGTGGGAGGTGGAACTCAATTCCGTACAAGAGTCCAGGGTATGCCGAAACAGGTAGAGGAACTGCTAATGAAAATGACGAGAGAGTTTCTATGGGATACGGCCTCCACGCCACCTATAGGCCTGAATTCACTTCGACTGCCATTCGACAGGGGTGGTAAGAAAGTCCTGGACCTACGAGTAAGGAACGAAGCGATAGAACTGATGAAGGCACAGCGATACCTTAAACTGGACGAGGCGCGCCCGAAATGGGCCCAAGTCGCTGATAAAGTCATTAGCGCAAAGATAACCAAGAAGCCCAGAGGCGAAAGAGAACAGACAATTAACGTGTTCTTGCAGGACACGACGGTGGACACGAGGGGTGGAGAGGCCAGCCTGCCAGCCTCCATGCAACGAATGATCAGAACAGCAAAAAAGCACGGGGTGGTCTTCGCCCCGATATCAGTGGATGTAACCATCAAGGAGGCAATGCCGATGTGGTTACATAAAGGGATTAAGAAAAGTGAGAAATTCAAAGTGAACTCCGAGAGGATGATGTGCCTACGCGAGGTACATGGCGTTACAACCGTAGGCGATATGAAACGGCTGGGAGAAGCCTTGGCCACAACCGCGGGGGGTCATAAAACTCGTAAGAACTGCGCGTGCAGGAGATGCAAGAATATGAGGAGGAAGGGGTGCAAGAACCCGGACAAGTGTAGTAAGCTGGCGAGGGGGCACCTGAGTAAACTGGAAAAGAGGTGGAACCCACACACGCCTGAGGAGCCTCAGACGATGAATGAATTGGAGCAAGAGTGGTTGCAAGATGATAAAAGGAAGCTTTTCAACCTTGATTTTGCTGTGAGGGGAACCCTGAAAGAAGGCGTATGTGTCTTTGCACACCAAAAAACTGAAAGGGAGGGGAGCGCAGATTACAGTCGAATACCTGTAGACAACCCATCCCTAGTGACTATATACACCGACGGGTCGTGTATAAAGGATGATAATGGAAAAGCCGCAGCAGGAGCCGGCGTATGGTTTGAGACTGGAGACCCAAGGAACAAAGCGATCAGACTGCCGGAATACGTCAGCCAGACAAATAACTCCAGTGAAGCAATAGCCATCTTGGAAGCGGCTAGAGCAGTCCCTGATGAGCAGTCTATATTAATAAAAAGCGACTCACAAATAACAATCGATAGTCTGACCAGCCTTCTGAAGACGAGGGAAGATGAAGGGTGGATAGGTGCGGCCAACAGCGACATACTTAAGCTTATCGTCGCAGTCCTGCGTAAAAGGCAAGGATTAACGTTCCTGGAGAAAGTTAAGGGCCATGCGAACATAACCGGAAATGAAGGAGCGGACGAATTAGCTGGCCAAGGGGCAAAAAAGAGCACGCCAGATGATATTGACCTCAGAATCCCAAAGGGTTATGAGTTGGACGGGGCGAAACTTGCAACGATATCACAGGCACTGATTTATAAAGGCATCTTAGAGGCGCAACCGGTACCAGTGAGGAGAGGCACCATGACCCACCTGGACATGACCCGCTGGGCGGCGAAGGATAGGTTTGGAGACTTGCCCGGGGACGGCACAATATGGAAATCACTGAGGAGCAAATATCTGTTGAAAGAGATAAGGAACTTCCTATGGAAGGGTATGCATAACACTTTCAAGGTGAGAAAGTGGTAGGAGAACATACGGGGATACGAGAGCAGAGCTGAGTGCCCAGAATGCCGGACTGAGGAATCGCTGGAACACATACTTGTCCAGTGTGAGGTCTCTGGCCAGACCCTAGTGTGGAGGTACATTCAACTCGTCCTAGAAAGGAAAGGGCTAGCTTTCGCCAAACCCTCCCTAGGAGATATTCTGGGGTGTGCGCTAAGGGAGGATGGTAAGGGAGGAAACCCAGGGAAGAATAGATTCAAGACGATAATGATATCTGAAGCTGCATTCACGATTTGGAAAGCAAGATGCGAGTGGAGGATAGCGAGGGATGCAGACCCAGAACGCACCCTGAGTTCAGAGGAAATGAAAGCTAGGATCAGAACCGCATTAGAAAGGAGAATAAAATTAGATTGCTTGTCCACAGACGCAGAAAGGTTTGGAAGAAGGGCGGTTGACCAGGAACTAGTCAGAGACACGTGGAAAAACCTTCTGCAGGACTACTCGACACCACTTAGGTTGTGGAGAAAGATTACCGCGGTTTTAGTGGGTATTGGGTGAGAACTCGAGCCCCACACTTTGTGCGTAGAGGCATTTCCGTCGGGGTGGCTCCATTGACAATTAGGTGTGTAATAAAGTATATAAAAGCGGTTGTAATCACACTAGTCCAGTACAGTAGAGGATGGAAGAACGCAGGTCAAGAACAAAAAGGGCACAAACCTCGCGAGGATATACTGGCAACAAATGAACCCACAAAAAAAAAAAAAAAAAAAAAAAAAAAAAAAAATTAACTGAGACTGGAGTGGTTTGGGGCGCAAAACAGAGAGACGAGGTGAAACTGTTGAGACAAAGTGAAACCGGGGAAACAAAGCAAAACTGTTGAGATGAAGTGAAACCGGGGAAACTAGGCAAAACTGTTGAGATGAAGAGTCGACGAGACAGATTCGAGAATAAACAAGACAATTCAAGAGATGAGAATAAGTCGAGGAGACAGTTGTAAAATATGGAGAGAACAAGTCAGGAAGTCAAGCAGTCATTCAGGCAAAACAGTCAAAGGTTGTCAATATCAATACTAGATCAGTCCCAGAGTACTGTATGGACATACTGAATAGGGCTCCAGGATGTACTGGCAAAGAGTCCCAGGACTGTATAGCAGTCCTGACTTGTGGAGCCTCTATTGAAGCAGGTGGCGCATTGGGATCCTCATATCAATTGTGTCTGATGGTGGCTGGCAGGTTGCGGTGCTGGGTGTGATTGCCAGAGTGATTGCCTGGTGATGCGAGTGATGTGGGTGATTGCGGCGCCGCAGGATCAGGTAGGGTTGATGCAGGTGATTGCGGCACTATAGGATCAGACAGGGTTAATGCGGTGATTGCCGGAGGTCAGGGTCATTGGAGCAGGGGAAGTGTGTGCTCAAGAAGGTGGGGCAGCTGGTGGGGGAACCAGGGGAAAGCGTGGGGGTTGGAATAGGTGTCCCGGGGCTGTGTGGTGTGCTCCGGAGATGGGTCGTGACAACACCTGTCTTTAAAAAATGAACCCACGTGATCTGATTTCTCAGCAACTGTATATACGGCCACTGACCACATCTGTCTTCAAAAAATGAGCCCATGTGATCTTGTTTGTTTATACAACTACCAACCTACACCTGTCTTCAAAAAATGAACCCACGTGATCTGATTTCTCAGCAACTGTATATACAGTCACTGACCACATCTTGTCTTCTAGTGTAAAGTAATTCTGGAGAAGTAGAATTAATTGTTGATTATTGTTGAACTTGATTTGAATGAAAGAGGCACACTATAAGATTCTGCTAGGAATCAATTATAATCCTGTTAAATTATAAGATGTATCTGCAGATTGACTTATCAGTTAGCTTCTATTATATTGCGTACAGTGTGGGCCACAGAGTCCTCAGGACCAGGTACATCTTTCCAAGCATCCGGGGGATCATCATCCATCCTGATATCAGGTGAGTCTGCTGTCACGGAGGAAGACCCCTGGATTTTGGCTAGAATTTAGAGAGATTTGGTGCCAAGACCTGTCAAAAGTTGATAAAGAGGGCTCGATGCTGAGAGAGACATCAAGGACACACCTTGGATGCTTTGCTCATATCGCTGCCAGGCACGCTCTCATTCATGTCACTTAGCTACAAGTCCATAGTGATTCTTTCGAGGTTTAGATGGTCCATCAAGATTGCAGATCCTGACAGTACGAGAGATACCAGACCCTCAAACTCCCATAGTAGTGGATGTATAGTCAGAACAGAATAGAGATGATAGCAGCGGGAAAGAAATATTGATGGCAGGGAGCAACAACAACAAAAATATTGATGGTGGTGTGACAATGACAAACGTACTGATGGCAGGGTTGATGGCAGAACAACAATGCCAAATGTATTGATGGCGGGGTGATGGTGGAATGATGATGACAAACAAACTAATGGTGGGGTTGATGGTGGAACAACAATGACAAACATACTGATGGCAGTTGGGCATTGAGAATGTGATGTTGATGAGATTAGAACATGTCTACTGATATCTACAGTTCTCCAAAGGGAAAATGTGAGGAAATATCCATCAATATTGCTAGCGGCGGATACCTGGAATTTCCAGGCTAACTAGCCCCACAAGAGGGGGGGTGCCTGACCTGGCTAATTAGCCGGGGATAATGTGAGGTCGAGGTGGCATTGTCGTCTGATTTAACCTGATTTCACCCAATTTGACCAGAAATTTTGACTCTCTTGAGATAGAAATCTATATTTGGTAAGGTCACAAGACCATAATTACATCATAAGTCAGGCAAACTCCTTATTTAGTAATTCTCTATTTAGTAATTCCCTACTCAATAATTCCTCATTTAGTAACTCTCCATTTGGTAATTCCCTTTTTAGTAAGACAGTGGGTAAAAATTTCTCTATTCCCGCTACTTTTAGTAGTGGGTTCTTGTAGTTGGGTTTTTTTCGCCAAGACTTTTTCCTTTCTGCCTACAGCGGGCTGGTCCTTCCCGTTTGCTCGCTAGGTTTTTGTCTTGCTTTGCCAGTTCGTTCCAGCCGCCGGTTAAGCCTTCCCTTCTGCATGCCCTCATGTTTCTTTTCTCCCAATTGAATGTTCTATCGTCTGTATCACAACACTTCGTAACTCCTTGTACCAAATACAAAATATTAGGTCGGCCCCCAGTCCTCCTATTTCCTCATTCTAAATATTCTCCTATTCACTGTACTCTGTCCTGGATCCACACCTATGATCTCCCCTATCCATGTTTCCCCATTAGCACTCTGTTTTGTTTCATCCCCTTTTCCTTCCTACATACGTCTTATATATGTCGTGTGCTTTTGTTCTCCCTTCCTAGCTCATTATGTTGCTCTTTCCGTTACTGAAGCCCGTCGCCTGGGTGGAAACTGAAATGGTCCATTCAGTTGTTGAGCCTGTGTTTTTTTTCGATGGCAACCTTGTGGTCCTCATCACGGACATGACTTTCCATGTCCACGCGTCTCTGTTCGTTTGCCAGTCTCCCTATTTCCAGAATTATGGCAAGAACGTCCTTCCCCGTCGAATGCCGTGCATACACTTCACATTTCTGGTGAAGATCCGGTTGATTTTGCCTTGCTTTTTGTGGCAATATACAGGTTGCCTCCGTATGTCCACTTCAGTACGTGATGAACCTTCTGCTGATCTTGCTAGAGCCTTGTCCGTCTGCGGACCTATGCCTGGATGATAGAGAAACTACTGGAAACCGACTTGGTAGGCGTGGCGACTAAATCAATCGTAGTGCCCATGCGGTTCCCATGCATAGAGTTGCATTCCACAGTGGTGATGAATTACATTGCAAGCGATCACATCTACTGCGCGTATCCCAGTCTTACATCAAACTATCGCAACGTAATCAACATGAAGGCGGTGACGAATACTCGCATGACGTTGTTTGCAAAGACAGTACTGAAATATGTCAGTCGAAGTTATCCATTCAGAACAGGTTTAGATGAGTGGGAAGATCAGGAACGGCGCGTTGACAGCGGCAACGACGCAAATCTTGAGAGCTACCGCAGTTTACATGATGGTCGGGGATTGTTTGTTCACTTACCTTCCTTGACAGACAAGAGTAGAAGAAGCTGTGTTTCTGGGAGATTTCCCAGGAACGTTGTATGGTCGATAGACTTAGACTGACATTGAGCAAATGTATTGTTATGCCGGTCTCAAAACTGAGACCAACGGAGGTAGAAATAAGAGTCCCAATATACCCTAAAAACGCTGAAAACTGTAAGCGTGTGTCGAAAACAGTAGACAG
>JABAJZ010013808.1:0-16598 GCA_018857265.1 Termitomyces sp. T32_za158 | reverse complement strand
TCAAATGTTTCTTGAGAAAAATGTGTCAGAAATTGAAAAACATATTTCTGACACATTTTTCTCGAGAAACATGCTACATTTCCTGAAGTGGGGTTGAATCACATAAAAACGTCCGCATCATAATTCAAAGACACAAAACCGAGAATGAAGTGCTAGACAATTCCAGAACGAATAACAAATGAAACCCCCAGCCCTCGTTCCACATCGCCAATAGCAACTGCGTTATCAGCAGCAGCTAACGAGTAGCCGGCGGGGTGTTGAAGGCCGAACGCTCGTCCTGCTCTGAGGGTGGCTCTCTGCCATCCAAAACACCAGCAATCATCGACATTGTGCTCTCCAAGCTCCGTCTGCGTGTACTGGGGCTCGTCATAGTAGTTCCCAAGCTAGCCTGCCTCGAGTGCCCGCGCTTGAACCCGCCCGGACTCGTTGGGCTCGTCGGTGAGTACACCGCTGACGGTGTACCTGGAGATCCTAGCGAAGTGTCAATCTGCGTGAGAGCGCCGGATTGTATCGCTTCTTCGAGGCCGGCAGTGACGCCATTGGGAGACACAGGAAGTGGTTGAGAATCAGGGTTATCTGAGGGGGAGGCTGGCTGTGACGATAATATGGCTTTGCCTTCTTCTGAATCGGCATCAAATAGTTCGGGAGGAAGACGTTCGTTTTCGATATCTGACTTGCGGCTATGGAAGGAGGATTATGACACGGGTGTTAGGAAATTTGTAAAGCACATACGCGTCATCAAAGCCATTAATGGCATCCTTGATCCCCTCTGTGCCAGAGGCCAATGTTCCATAAGGAAGCTTATTGGATCCTGACACAGCCTTAAGCTCAGACACCTTCTCAGATTCCTCACTGTAAAAGGGTAGTCGTTAAATAGAATAGGTGACAAGGAAATTGGATTGTACCGGAGGAGCGCGAAGACCCGAGCCATTCTTCCGACAGCCATAATCTTGTTCTTAATGACCTTTCTACGCTCTGACGAGTCTTCTTCTGCAATAGATGATGTTGGAGACATTGCTGTAGTCTCGTCATCGCCCTCTTCTAACTCTTCCTTGGTGCATGTATTGAGTACCGCAACCAACATGTCGGTGACTAGCCCAATAGTCAGAGGGATCTATATCATGCTTCATGACCCACGCACTTTTCTCTCCGACAAAAGGCAAACTCCAGGTGAAAACATCCATGAAGTTTGGCAACCAATAAGGATGTGGGGTGCAATTGAACTGGCGAATGTTCATGACGTTGCTTTCGTACTTGAGGACCGCGGCCTTGTTATTGTATACATCCAGGTAGTTGGGGGCGGAGAAGATCGTCATTACTGATGGGAAGCCCGTCGTTTTCGTTTTGCGGTACATGCGGTATCTGTAGTGGAACCGAAAAATCAGAACTGAGATTGAGGATGGTAACTCGAACGTACCCGGCATCTTGCGCTTCGTGCGCTCGAATAATAGAGAGGAGATTGTTCCTTTCAAGGAACTGACATGCTGCCTGATACCTGTGTACTTCGTGTCACTGACAAAATCTTCGTGGCAGAGCACTCGACATACGTGAAGAAATAGGAGCAACCGCGGACGTGGTTATGCAAGAAGCTCTCTGTAGATCTCTCATTGCCAAAATCCTCCACAGGATCAGCCCACAAGATATCACACATTAGACCATGGGTCGGTGGTTCCCGGAAGCGATCGATCTGTAGATGATGAAAACAGAAGTTATTTGTGGAAAAGATATACGCACAGCGCGGATATCTTCAAGGGTGTTGAGCTCTGGAGAGAGACCTCCGTGTATGCACAGAAATTGTTTGTTCATGACAGCAGCAAGAGGTAGCGCACAGAATGATTCTATGCATGCCTCATAGATACGTTCAGAGTATTTGTGTTTGCCTACGCGCGTCGATCAGGAGTGCACGTTAAGTTTATGAGAACGAGCACGTACACTCAAGTTTGAAAGTAAAATAGTCTGTCAAATGTCGGCACTCGTGATTACCGCGCAGCAAGAACAGAGTGTCCGGATACCAAATCTTGAGAGACCATAGATAAAGTACACACTGCAGGGCGGTATCTCAGGGGTAGATTGTTGCGAAATGCAATGAATCCGTACCTCGATGCTGAAGTACCCCCGATCGACATAATCACCAAGGAATAGATATCTTGTATCGGCGGGGCTCCCTCCGACTTCGAAAAGTTTCATCAAGTCATACTGGACGACGATGGATTAAGCGTGGAGTTAACATAGCACCGGTCACGGAATTCTCACATATTGCCCGTGAATATCCCCACAGACTATAGCAAATAGTGTGAGAGCTACACTGGTTGAATAAAAGAGAGGAAACGCACCCGTTATCGGCGCATCCACCTGCAACACGTTAGGCTCCTTCCGCAGGAGCTCGGTAGCCGTCTCCAATATCCACAATGCATGCTCCTCGCTTATCCTCCCTTCGCGATAGAAGTGGTTCTTCAAAAACGCGATATCTGGCTTGGTTTGATCCTCGCCATGGCGATGGAAGAACTGTTCATTGGTGGGCATCTGCATCGCTGGAGCTTGAACCTGCGTGGTGGTTCGTTTGAGTTGCATCGTTCTCCAGGCACTCTAGTGAGAATCGAGCAACGTACATCCTTGACAACCCGCTCTTGTGTGCTAATGACGTTTCCGTCTTCCAGGGTGTGTTGAGTCCAGTCAATACTCGTTGGATTCTGCCTGCCCTCGATCCTGTCCTCGATCTGCGCAATCGCCTTATCTACATGCGAATTCATACTCGTAGTGTTTAACGGAGCTTGTCAACGAGTAGAAAGAGACAATGAGCAATGAAAGAGGAAGACAAGGACAAGCGCTAGCCCGGCGCGAAACGTGACAACTAAGATCAAAGGACTCAATCTGCTCAGCGCTTGTTTTTATCAGGTGTGAATCCGGCACGGCACGAAGTTGATATACATGTTATGACTGTCGTTGCTCTCTCCAGCTCTCGCTTTATTAGGAATGCGCAGCACTTAGACAAGTAATTTTGGACGAGTATAACCTGTGTTTCAGTTTCAAAGCTAAGGATATCATGATTAAGGCTCGATTCATGCTATGAACACTGCCCATTCCTTTACATTAATACGGAAGACGGTGTTTTGGGCTGTGAACACACCCACAGCACAATCGCTGTCGTGGGTACTCACATCCATGTACGTTGTCACAGTCGGCTGATTCAGAAACCGAAGGTATCCTACTGGATGAATGTGTGATCTTTTAGAGCACTGGCCAAGTTGGAAAAACTCATTGACGGGAGTGGTAGATATACATAGTCTTTTGTGGCTATGAGCCAAAGTACACACTGAGCGCGCCTTTCGCGACATTAAAACCGAGAAGAGATAATATGTAAGCGGTAAACAATGGAAGGAGAGGAGACAAAAGCAGCTCTGAGCGGATGAGAAACGGTAAAGCTAAAATTTGTGTCAAGTGACAGGCAGTGTCCAGACGCAAGTAAAACATACCATTTAGACCAAGATAGATTCCATATGTATACTGTGCGAATCTGCACAGATATATGTCAGTGATAATGCTACATTGAGAGAAAGAAGAGACGCGAAACATACGCAGCCAGATAGAGAGTGTTTCCGACCCAAAGACAGACCCAATTGTCCTTAAATATTATGGGAAGCAGGAAGAGCTGGGCAAGATAAAGAGCAAGGTATAAAGGAAAGAACGCATTTGTGTGGACGTCAAACGCGTAACCCCATTCAACCTGGGAGTCGACGAGCGACGTATGTGATGGCGGAGAGAGTAAAACACGATTCGAAACGAACCTAAGGATACTCGTTAATTTCCAAATAGATTTTAGAGGATTATGAATGACCATAGAATGGTGGCAATAACGAAACCAGACAAGAGATAATCTCGTAGTATCATAAGAAGGGCAAGCTTGAGAGTGTCAAAGATGCCATATGAATACACAACAGACCATGCAACGGCAGCGACTTCAACAATCTTTAGCAAGAGATATGAGGGCTCGGAAAAAACTGACTAACCACAAAGACATGCAGATATCAAGACAAGAATAGCGGGGTCATCTCGGGCCCATGTATTTTTGGTTTCTAGGTCGACATCAAGTCATGCATGGGTATAAGAAAGAAAGACCAACGTTTATGGAAATAGACGTTTCGATAACTATGTTCATGGTGAATTTTCATTCGCATAGTGCGGCCAAATGAGAGCTCACACTCACACTCTCCGAGGTGCTAGACAAAGGTATGTGAGCTGCCATGCCGCAAGCTCAAAATCCTGCATAATCCTTCAGACACAGAGCATAGGGAAGAGAGATAGTGCAGACCATCTGATGAAAGCGATGTAGCCGCCTGAAGATGGCAGGAATGCGCTGGGTCAAGCTACCAGAGTTGCGGTGCATGTTTCCATCTTCAGAAGCGCTCGTCGGAAGAATCATCGTATTGTAAGCAGATCTCTGGCGTAGAAACAAAGCCAGCTTATTGAACTAGTTCGGAAAGTTTAGAGAATACGCGGCCGACGGTGTACAGCACGTCAAGCACGTCGCCCATCACGTCGATGGAACGGGGTTCATTTCTAAGCGGAGCTTTAAAATTCGACAGTGTCAAACTTCCCACAAGTCTCCACCACGTCCTTGTACTCTCTTTCTTCTACTCAACGACGACCACTATGGAGGAAGAGAACGACGTTCTAGATTGGGGCGCAGAAGACGAGGAAGGCAAAAATCTGGATGCTGGTAAAAACGGTGTAAATGATGCCTGTTCAGCTGCCGGTGACAACGACGATGCGGAAGACGCAGTTTCACTTGGTGACGAAGAGGAGTTTTACACGTATGCGCAGGAGGAGCAGGAGGAGCAGGAAGAGCTCATTGTAGAGGCCGAAAACAGTGAAGTGAATGTCGCGCCACGTTCCATAGGCGCCGACGATGCACCTTTAACCGCGACTCCGAGTGGGTTTCAGCCGGAAGATTCATCAGTCTCACAGGTATCTTCCTCAAAAACAGGAACACCTCGCAGGAACAGCAGTGCTGGCCACCGTTCTCCCCAGCCGACTTTAGCCCCAAGGATAACCCATGCTCTCCCTCCGAAACCAGTTGTAACGAATGTGCCGTTCCTGCCCCCTTCACATCCTTCTATAGTTGAGGCAACGGCGATGTCGGCAACAACAAGGACGTCAGGTCGAAGTGAGTCTCAACACAGCCAGGTTCATGGAACTTCGACATCGACCGTATCTACTACAGGTAACGGAAAAGGTGTTATTCCAGGGAATGAGCTCCCACCTCTACCTCGGGGTTGGGAAGCCCGTGAAGCGCGAAGCGGATCAGGAGGCACCTACTACTACAATGTGCGGACCCATGAATCTACTTGGACTCGTCCCGTGAGCAACTCTTCTTCCTCTTCACCAAGTAGGCATCTCCGTGGCGACAGCGTTCGTCGTCGTCGCGGTAGTGATTCGCTCTTGGGAGCCAAGTCTTCGAGTCCACGACGATCTGATAACTCCCATTCTCAGTCCCAGGAACCGTCTCGACATCCTAGGCGTGCACAGCCCCTTGATCATAACCATGTAACAGATCCGCAATCAATTGCTCCCACAAACGCAACCACAATGTCTTATAATGACCGTCATTATCGTCCAGGGGCTGGAACAGATGATGCCAATGCTAGTGGTAATACTAATGACAGACCACATCGAAACCGCGAGGAGATGGATCCACGTTTTAACCCGCGATTAGATCAAGCATTCACGCCATCCCCTGAAGCTTCACCGCGTTCTCGTGAGCGCCCCAGATCTCTCTCCCCTTTGCCTATGTCTTCACAGGTTACTTCTCGTGAACAAGACTCTAGGCCTGCTCGTCCTCCCCGTACCGCACGTGGTGGTCGTAATGGCAATACTGATACAGGTTCCTCGATCTATAGAGACCGTGAGCTATCACTAGGCCCATATCCGGCTCGGGATAGCTGGAATCAAAGTAACGCCTACCAAGAGTCTCGCCGTCACTCGCGCCACTATCATGAGACACCTTATGACGCATCTTTCAACGACAACAGACCGCCTATGCTACCGAGAAACGGAAATGCAAGGGGTCGCCATCAACGAGATCAGCCGATGCGTGAAGAGAGTCAAGTCATGCCCGATTCCAGTACGTTATCCGCCTCATCCCGTCATCCCTCCCTCCCTCCGTATGCGGGCACGGCCACGGTGGCATTAGTGCTCCGCGAGCGGAGCGAGTCGATGTTGTTTCTGCCCGGGCTTGTCTTGCAAAGCCTGACTGAGGCAGCTCACCGTGTGCCGTTGCTCTGTTCCCTGTTCCATATTCCTCGGCCTCTCCTCTCCTACTTTGTCGACTTCAAGGACGCTCACTACGGATCATTTTTTTTTCTTTCCCTTTTCATCTTTATCGCATGTTGTCTCGAAAACCATGTCTTTTCTGTAAACCCCCCCACCGATCTTTTTTTCAATTTATATAGGGACCAGATCGCCGCCTCCACACAAGCATGATACCCACATACGCAACGATGAACCACAAGATGCCCAACATTGGCCTATGCCGCCTTCGCGCGGACAGGAAGGTCACCAAACGGCATCAAATTCAGTTGCGTTAACTCAGTTATCGACACATCCACCCCCACAACGCAAGCGCGACCGACCATCACGATTTGGACAACAGCCTCCTCCATTTATTCCGCAAACTGGAATGCCATCTTCCCGGCTTCCCACAGTCGGACTGCAAACTTATCCGCATCGGTCGATTGAAGAGGATGACCCATTTGTGCCTGACGACATTAGGTCCCCACCTCCTCACGAAGTTCAGCAAAGGCGTGAAGGTCCTGATGAGAAATCGTCTCTGCTATCACAAGCTCCAGATAATGGTCCTTCTGCCTCGGTCAATCGCCAGGTTGGATACCAGAAACGAACAGATGAAAGTGATGATATGGCAAATGCATCTCTAGAGCAACGTACGTACCATCTCACAGCCCCTATCCCATCTACTTGACCGACGTCTTGTCTACTTTTCCTTTCATCTTCTCTGGCAACGTCTATCTCTCGTCCTTTGTGGCATTGTCTGTCGTTGTCGTATCTAGGTCGCGCTAGGCCGCCTTTGCCACCCCAGGCTACCGAGTTCCATGAAGTGTCAAATCGACCTCGCGACCGTTTCGGTCGGATTCCTCCAGACGGATACTTTCCTTCTCGTGTTAATGATCAGGATGGACAACCGTCGGTGGGCTTGCGTGATATGCAGGGACCGACATATAGTAATTTGCCGTTCGGTTCTCGCCCTCGACCATACGGACAAAATCGAAAACACGAAGATAAATACGATCCTGAAGATCCTACACAGTCTACCTTTCGACGACAGAGGAATGCCGATATGACGCGATTTACATTGAACGCACAAGAGGGCCTCAGGAAGGATGTGGAATTCAGTATCCAAACGAGGCGTTTCCCCAAGGCTGCACAGGAGAAGGTAGGGGAGATGGCGGTCGGCGAAGAAAACACGGCTCGCGAGTCAAAGTATACAGGGATTGAGATGGGTCCCCCCGCGGACATTCGGAGACCTGAGCATGAGGATAATTCTCCTGGACCTGGGTATTCTTCAGGCCAGACGTTTGCTCCACGTGGGCCACGAGCGATGCATACTTCAGTCAATCAGGATGAGGCTCCATCACCTATTTTCCAAGGAGGCTTAGGACCTGGACACCGCGGGGGAAAGGGAAATCGGGAGAGATCACCACCGCCACACATGGGAACCCTTGGAAGGGAACATAGTGGTTGGCGGGAAGAACGCGGTGGTCATATGTCTGAGAGAGGGGTAAGCGCTGGAAATCGCGAGCCTGTTTGCCGACGTCTTGATGTTATCTTTAGGGTCGTCGAGACCGTGGCCGATTCAATGATCAATCTCGCCCACCGTTGAATTCCGCTTCTGGACCAAACAGCGTACCCATTGGAAATCACAGGAAGCCGCCTGTTGGCAATGGAGGCCCTTCTGGACTATCTGCACGCATTCCAAGTAACCTCCCTGTACCCGAGATGGCCGAGACGAATCAACGACAGGCGAGAGGTGGTGGTGGCATGAGAGGTGGTGGTGGTGGTGGTTCATCTCATCCATTTAGAGGACTGCAGCACGATAGGGTATGTTCCTTCTTCGCCTCCGTTTCTCTTTTGACCAACCTTGTGCTAGGGATACGGTAACGATCATGCAGATAGATTTCGATCTGGGAAATTTGAGAGCGATGGGCCACTTATGCGTCGACGGGATAATAGCCGTCCTGTGCGTGGTAGAGCAAACAGAATTATGATGTCGCTGATTGGTTTTATAGCCTTTTGAGAGGCAACCCCCCAGTGTCGATACTGGTGTGTCACAAGGAGACCACTTCTCAGCTAGCCCTCGTGTATGTTTTTTGATGTCTTCGAGAGTGCCGTAACTGATGAGTTACAAGGATCCGCTCTATGAGCAAACACCTCCAGATCTTTCGAGGATGGCTAGGACATGGACTCCTCGAGGTGAAGCTCCTCCTGAAGTATTTATGGGAAATTCCAGCGCAAATATGAATGATCGGCACGCGACATCACTTTCAATTCCAAAGGCATCGCCTCACCTGTCGCCGCTCGTGGATACTGGAAGACCTCATCATCGTGATCGACCTCCACGAGGTCGATTTCCACCCCCAGATGGACGGCCCCGCCAGGCAGACCGATTTTCTCAACAATCAAACGAGTCTCGTAGAAGCGGTGGGCTCGAAGGCCGGTTAAGCGACGTCTATGACCCAGTCTTTGGTTATCCGGGCGTGCCGCATGGGCCTCGCGTGATCCCGCGGGTTATCGACCAACCGAACTACTCAGTAAACGTCAACGGGGATGTTCTTGACATCCACTCCCCCGACCCCCCTGCAAGAGCTGAGTCAAGGAATTCTCTTCCAGAATTACGTGACATGCCTTATTCCAAACGTGTTATGGAAAAGGACACGAAGATGCACGAACGCCATCAACAGGAGTCTTTACATTATTCGTCCGAGTCGTCTTATGTGCCCCACGAGTCAGGCATGTCGCATCGGAATGTCGATGGCGATGTTGTCATGGATGCGCCACCACAACTGCATTCAAACGTTGACCGCGAGGAACATGCGGGAAGGAAGCGTTCGGACAACAGACCAGAGATGGCACGGCGACCAGGGTCATTGCTGGAGAGACTGGAGATGGGGAACGATGGCAATTTTGTACAAGAAGAGACGTTCTCCCGATCATTGAGCGATCGGGTTCAGGTACCTTCGAAGCGGGACAGAGATGAGTTGGTTCAAGATAGGTTTGAGGCGGACGATGCTTTCGGTTCTGACGATAGAAAGCCTGCGTCAAAGAAATTCCGTCGAAAAGGCAAGAATATAAAAATGGTACAATCATGAAAGTATCTTGCTATTCCATTCATTCATCGTTCGTATATACTCAAAATCTTGCTGTTCTCTACTTTCACATGAGTACAGAGTATTACGTTTCACGTCATAATGATATGTGCATTCATGTTTCTTGTATCAGGCTCTCTTTCATGAGATATGCAAGCTCGTTTCCTTTGGAGTGCGCTTTATTTGCGGAAGCAGATAAGCCTTTAAACAACCTCTGCTTCGAGGGGATATCACAGGTGTTCTTAATAGTAAGACATATATGATCACATTATTCAAGGACCATTCGCTACACATTTCGTTTCTCTATACTTAACGATTCAGTTTTTAGAAGGTAGATCAATCAGTGTAGCTCTGCATCTGATTTTCGCATGTACAGATACGGAGCATCTGGGCACTGATCTGGATCCAAACATTCATGTGCCCTGACAGCAAAATCAAAGTCAATTAAAGTTATTTCACCATCATCATCTTCAAGGACATTTCCCTCATGGACGTCATGGTGGTGCCATGATTTCTGGTGAATGAGTTGCAAAGCATTCACAACAGCAGTCCTAATGGGCAGTCAACTATTGATGATAAACCAAGGGAACGAAAAAGAAAATACCTGACTCGGCCGTTGGAAATGTCTTCCACAGGTTTGCCTTTGAATCGGGTGAAGAGAAAATCTGTGCCCTTGTGCCAGCCAACAGTAACATGAAATATCCCTCCGAGTGGAACAATCCCATAGAGGCCATGCAGGTCCTCCATTGCACTTCTTTCCTTGGTCGTCACCTTTTTGACAACCCACTTCCCATTGCTCCAGACAGCAGTTTCCTTCAACGGCAATGTCCAGCTCCCAGGAGTGAAGAAGCCAAAAGACTTTTCCAGATCCTTGTCGTAACTATGAGGTTAAAAAATCAGAAATCGGTCTAATCTGTAAAACTCTACTTACGATGTCAAATAGCCAATGAAACTAGTGGATCCTATGTTGATCGACTTGTATATTTTTCCAGAGAAGATGTCACAGAATGTTGTCCAGATATCATCTCCCAAGTCACTTATCCGAGCACTTTGAAGATGGTTTCTAAGAAATTGATCCAGCGAACCATTAATGCACCTTGCAAAAATAAGACAAATGTCCTTCTGTAGAATTTGCAACGTACAATGTCAAATGACCAATGAAACCAAGAATTCCTAACTTGAGCAAGATTGCCCAGGTATCATCTCTGATCCGTCGAGCACTTGGAAAGTGATTGGGTGACATGCTTCTAAGATGTTCATCAAGCCAGTAATCAATGCCCAAATCGTGGTGAAGCATATAAAGAGCCATATTCTCCAAAACAGGGTTCCCCTGTTCAACAAGGAATGGATCTTCAAGATGATCACGAGGGTATAGTTGTTCGAGAAGCTGTTGTGCATGAGCAGGATCAATAGAACGCCAATTCGAGACTGCAAGAAAGCCTGGGCCCGTGTAGGCCCACAGATATAAAGCGGTATTTCCCATTCTGACTATTCTGGAGGAGTCTTGATAGTCCGGCTGGCCTGGAACATATGCCTGAGCAGAGTTGGTGTACAACAAAAGATGTATAAAAGACATAGAGTCCATACTTCTTGATATATGCCTTTGATGGCTTCATCCCAGTCTCTGCCGAATATGCTAGAGCGAGTGCGATGCAATGATCTTGCATGATAAAACTGAACAAGAGCCGTCTTGTCTTCATATCTCGCAATCAGCTTTCCCTGATTGTTATCTTGCATCGCTTGATCCACCCGAACAGTAATTCCGCTACCACCTATTTTAATCGGGACCTGACTCAGGCATGTGATGGATATGCCTGAGTAGAGACATTTTAGAACACAACGCGTAACGTCTATCTCCCTTTGTGTGCGGATGTTGGTCTCTGCTTCTGCGTGTTCCCGAATTTTATCTGGAGCTGATGTGACGTGTTCAAAATGGATCATCCACAGCCATCAAAGTCACTTACAACTATATGCAGCATAGTATAAGTAGCCTTTTATAGGGTTCTGATGCTTAGTTTCCAGGTTTTTGAGTGGATCTTCGGGCAACTGGTTCAGGCACCAGTCAACGAGTGTATTCATCCATGAACCGTCACAGCGGATCTCAGTGAGCAGTTGGCCTTGAGGAATGTTTTTGGATGCTTTAGTACTCGTGCTTGATGATGATGCGCCTATAGAGCTGCCAAAGAATGGAGGAATACAGTAATCAAAGAAGAAAACCGCTTCCTTGAACGCCTTTGACATTACGGTATCTGGATTGGCCTTGAGGGGACCAGTGGTACCCTCGTCATGTGGCAATGGTGACTGACCCCAGATGTAATGATTCAATGCTTTTCGTACGTCTTTTTTTGACACTAGAATTCATGTTATCAAAATGGTACAAGATGAGATGAAGAATTGCCGACCCATCGCAATAAGGTCGCTAACACTATTGCACCCCTGTCTCCTTCAGTCGGACAGAAAACCTTTTCTCAGCAATCAAGCATCGTTCGTTAGCGTTTGCAGGAAAATGTATATACAGTACTATACCTAACACAGCGTGCAGGCCTCGTAGCTTGGAGTACGACTGATGATTGTCAAGTCTCTTTGTCTCAGTCTCCTGTTGTTTGTGTGTGCAGTCCGAGACAGTCGACTCGAATTCATGCGGCGTCGGCGCTTCAGCCGAGTTCTCTCATGAATTCGAATTGTGGTCGGCAAGAGAAAGTTCCTTACAGGAATCGTTTCACTTGCGCCTCCTCTCTAGATGGCTCACGTGATTGGCGCGAGCTAAGTCCCTTACATTGGTTTTGTGAAAACTTGCGTTTTAACTTAACAAAAACAAAATAGCAGACTCGCAAACGCCAGCCTCGACTACAGTTTGTCATGTTTCATGTCTACTCTTACGATGTTCAATCATATTTCCAGAATGCGTATCACACACTTTTCGGAATATCACGTCGCGGAAGGATTCAGTCACTAACCACGTCGTACTTCGTGGACCACAAGCGCACAGCCCTAATCCATTAAAGTGAAGTGCATGTGGGGAAACAAGGTTAGTCGATTGATTCAGAACAGAAAGTGAAAAACATAACTCCAATTTCAGACCAATGACCACCGCAGGGGTCGAACCTGCAATCTCCTGATATACGTCGCGTCGTGTCGTAGTCAGACGCGATGCCATTTCGCCAGGCGGCCATGTGTGAGGGTGTTACAAGACACCCTATGGTCAATTGTTGGGGCCTTGGCCGAGGACGACGAAATGATGAGCGCAACGCAGCACTGACTTGGCTCACACCTCGCTGCGTTCCACACCTCAGAAGTCAAACATTGAACATTGAACATTTATTACATTGCATTGCGAAAAAGCCTAAAATAATAGTCTGCATGTACGATCACGAGAGGCGCATATAAAACATATGTAAAACAATCTGAATCCAACAACGAATAAATCAAAAAACACGAGGTCAAAGTTTAACTATCCTTGAAAACACACACTCCCTCACGCAGCCCGCGCACAGCGCCTCGCAAGCTCAACGACCCCATCGACCGCTCTATCCCTCGCATCCTCCAGCGCCGCGCTCTCCTCAAACACGCGACTCCCCAACGCGCGTCTCAGCCTCCGCACGTCCCTCTCCCTCTCTCTCTCCCTCTCCACCTCGCCCGCGCCCGCGCCTGCACCTGGTGCGGCAAACACACGGCGGTACAGCACCACCGCGTCCACGAGCGCTTCGACGCCGTCTCCCTCTCCCTCTCCCTCCTCTTCCCCTTCCTCTTCCCCGTCCCCGTCCTCTTCCCCGTCCTCTGCGGCGCCTGCCCCCCCGAACCCGAACCCAAACCCAAACGCACCCCCGCCCCCGCCCTCGCCCGCCCCACGCGGAACCTTCCACAACACCTCCAGCCTCCGCCCAAGCACACCCACCGCGCCACCGAGCTCCCGCGCGGCATCTACAGTCCGCTGGCGCTCCACGAGCTCGTGCTCTCTCTCCTTCTCCTTCTCCCTTTCACACTCAAATTCCTTTTCGCCTTCGCGTTCGGATTCGGATTCGGATTCCCTTTCGCCTTGGCCTTGGCCTCCGCATTCCCGCTGGCGCCGACGCACCCCTGCGACAAAAATAACACCCAAATGCACACGCACGCGCTCCCGCACAATCGACGTCGCCAACACGCGTATCGGCGTCTGTCGTTCCTCCTCTCCCTCCTCTCCTTCCTTGTTACCCTCTTTGTTACCCCCTCCCCCTCCCCCTCCCCCTGCGTAAACACCGGCGTCTGCCTCCACGACACGCGCAAGCCGCCCCACAGCCTCATCAACCCCCTCCCCAAACACCAGCCGCTCGTACGTCTTTCCCTGACCTCCACCCGTGCCGTTAAGCGCACCCGCACACGCGCGCCACACCGCCCGCGCCCGAGCGCGCGCAAGCGCGCCGAGCGCCCCGGGGGTGCCGTGTAGCGTGAGCGCGGCGGTGCATAGGTCTGATAATGAGTTCGAGTTCGCGCCGGAGGGGGAGGTTAGATGGTGGTATGCTTGGAGGCGCGCGAGGAGGGACGGGGTGTGTTGGTGTTGGTGTTGGTGTTGGTGTTGCTGTTGCTGTTGCGGTGGTGCACGCGCGCGCGCGAGGACGTACGATTCTGCGAGACGGACCCAATCCGCGTGCGTTCGCGTTTTCGTTCGTATCTGTGTCTGTGTCTCTGCGTTCTTTTCCTTATCCTTTCTCGTGAACACAGCAAACAAAGAACCAGACCGCGATTTGCCAAAGATCAACGCGCGAACCCCACCCCCACCGCTGCCGAGGCCGACGCCTGTCCAGCTAGACACGCAGCTAACGAGCACGACGACGGAGACGAACAAATGAAACACGTGCATCCAATACCCCACCTCCCACCCCGCCCCCGCGCCTCCTGTCCCTACCACGCCCACGCCCACGCCCACCCCCACGCCCCCGCTGCCACTACCATTCCCACTGCTGGAGCCGGTGAGCACGCTGCCCGTATGTCCATGCACCCCCGACGACGAGGAGGAGAACGAAGTAAGCGGGGAGTTGAAGAACGAGAAGAGGGCGAATGTCGCGAGGAGGTATTGTTGCGCTTGCCCTTGCGCCTGTGGGTGGGGCTGTTGCTGTTGCTGTTGTGGGTAGGGCTGAGACTGCGCGTGCGGGTCCGTCGGGAGAGCGGGTACGACGAGGGGCGCGACGACTTTCCTCGGGCGCCCGCGTTTGCGTTTTTCCGGCACCGTTCCGTCCGGCGCCACCGCCGTCGCCACCGCAGGCTTCTTCTCCTTGTCCTTCTTCTCAGCCTTATCCTTCACCGGCGTCACCTTCCCCCTCTTCCTCTTCCTCGCGCCCTCCTCCTCATCCTCCTCCTCCTCCTCATCATCATCATCCTCCCCCTCGGCTTCGCCCTCCGCCTCACCATCAACCTCATCCCTCTCCTCCCCACCAAACACCCCCCGCCACTCCCGCTCCCACTCCCTCAGCAACGCAGGCCCACCCACGAGGCCCGCAACGAGACTCCTAAGCCCCGCCTGCTCGTTCCGCAAGCGCGCCTCGCGCCGCTTGAGCACGCGGATGTACTCCACGGCTTTGCCGAGGACGTTTGCTTTGCTGCATTTACGCGCGACGCGGACACCGTCGACGAACCCGCGTTCGTCGACGACGTATTCCCCCGCGCCTGCGCCTGTGCGCAGGGGGTCGCAGGAGACGAGGACCTTGTTCGGCGCGCGTTTCTTGGTGGCGTCGCGGTCGTCGACGACGCGGAGGGCGGGGACGGCCATGCGCAGGCTTTGGATGCGCGCGTTGAGGTTGGTGCGGTACCGCCGTTCGATGGTGGTGTGGCTTGTCTTTGCGCGGGGCTGTGCGGGACTCGGTGTCCCCGCCGCGTTCGCACCCGTGGGCGCGGGCGGGGCCAGGGTAGGAGGCGAGGGAGAGGGTGTGCTGGGCGGCGGTGTTGATGCTGCCGAGGTGCTGAGTGAGTTGGGCGTGGGCCGCGGGAGGCGCGGGATTGGGAGTTTTGGGATTGTGGTGGGTGCTAAGGTGGGTTAGTTGGGGTACGAAGCAGAGTGGTTGGGCGAAAGAGCGCACGTTTTGGGTCGTGTTCGTGGGGGGATCCAAAGGCCTGGATGTGGGCGGACATGGGGAGGGCGAGCATTACGCCGGCGGATTGGCGGACGCGCTCGGCGATGAGGGTTGCTGCGTCCGGGGCTGGTGCGGCGGCGGCGGGGCTGGGTGCAGGTGAAGAAGAGGACATGGACGAGA
The DNA here is from genome assembly GCA_018857265.1 of Termitomyces sp. T32_za158. Taxonomy (NCBI): domain Eukaryota; kingdom Fungi; phylum Basidiomycota; class Agaricomycetes; order Agaricales; family Lyophyllaceae; genus Termitomyces; species Termitomyces sp. T32_za158. Next base: position 997 of record JABAJZ010013808.1, on the reverse strand, counting down.
TGCTCAGTCTGCGTCCTGCAGAGGACGAGGACGAGTCGGACGGGGAGCTGGGGTGGTGGTGGACCTGGAACGCCGGCGAGAGACCGTCGAGATACGGCGGTGGCTGGACAAACTGCAGAGCGCTGGGCTCGACGGCAAAAGTGTTGATGTAATCCATGTCCATGGACAGCGACGAGATGTCGGTAAAGTCGATAGGCGCATAGGGCTTCATCTGCGCGGAGAAATCAGGCTCGGGCCACGGGTCGTCGCTGAGGAGAAAGCTGAACGGGTCAGCATTGTCGAGGACGATGTCTGCGGGCGCAATGCGGGGCGACGACGACGACGACATGATTGCGGAAGAAAAGGTGGTCCGACTTGGCCATTCATTTATTTGGAACACGTGACGCGGGTGTAGGCGTGACCGCGCCCGGCGGCGCTCATTGCACGCCATGTCGACGGATTTCAGTCTCTTTGGCGGCGCAGACTCGCCGCCGCGCCGCACGTTCCCAGCGGGCGAGGTCGGTGCGCCGCTGGACCCAGCTGACTTTCTGTGGCTGATGACGGAAGAGCCGCACCGCACACGCCGCCTCGCAATCATGAAAGCGCACCCGGACGTCACCAAGCTCATGGGCCACGAGCCGCTGACAAAGTACCTCGTCCTCCTCGTCGTCACCCTCCAGCTCTCCCTCGCGCTCCTCCTGCGCCACACCCACCCGCTCTCCCCCACGTTCCTCCTCGCCGCATACATCCTCGGCGGCACCGCAAACCACAACCTCTTCCTCGCCATCCACGAAATCACACACAACCTCGCCTTCCGCGGTATCGCACCCAACCGCCTCCTCGCCGTATTCGCCAACCTCCCCATCGCCGTCCCCTACGCCGCCGCGTTCAAGGGATACCACATCGAGCACCACAAGTTCCTCGGCCACGACGGCATCGACACCGACCTCCACACCCGCCTCGAGCTCCTCTGCCTCAACAACGTCCTCGGCAAGGTCTTTTTCGCGTACGTCCCGTC
>JABAJZ010013806.1:0-16634 GCA_018857265.1 Termitomyces sp. T32_za158 | reverse complement strand
CGCTGGCGGGGTGTTACTATCATTCGTAGTATGTGCCTAGAATTACTGATGGAATTCCATTCCATTCTACTTTCCAGATAAATATTTGATTTGGAAGCATTAGAGAATACATATAGTTACTAAGTAGTTGTTAACCTCTGAATGTGGTTCGTGCAAGCGTGTGGAGGGTTGCCCGGGGTTGATTCGGTTGAAGATTAGACTACATTTCACCGTTTCACCCGTCACACTCGCACATTGGCCCCTGGCCACTGACCACCGTTTCCTTTGTCTCATTATTCCATTTCGAATAAAATGCCTGCGAGCACCTGGGCGAAGACATCGTCTCACACTGTGCTCGCAACGTCGTCGATCAGACATCGTACGTCACACGTTATTGTAACGACAGTGACCAGATCACTACTTTTCTTTCTCGTGTGACCTTACACTGCGGTTACGTGGTTCTCTCAGTGAATACCACCACCACCACCACCACCACCACCACCACCACCACCATTACAAAATAACTCTTTATAATATATTCTGATCTTTCACTCTAATAAATAAACTTACATCCCGACACATTTCCTGGTGTGAAAATAGCCAATAGTCATGCCATTCTCCCCGGGTCCATACAAACCCCCGAATGTCTCAGTTGGGAATAGGGATACCCCTCCTCCCTCGCTTGAAAGCCGAATCAATGAAGTAGTTGGAATGGAGATCATAGTCTCAGGCCTTAACAGAACGTCTCCCCGGGCCGCCCAGCAAGACCTTGCTCGCAGAATCCAAGAACCTGAGGTACTTCGCGATCCAAACATGCCGCCACTTGTTATCTCTCATGGATCCGGGAATATTGGAGAGTCCCTTGACTATGTAACGGTAACCCTGCCCACTCATCTGCGCGATCCACCCCGCGATGACATCCTTGACTACGCGAGGCTTGTCATCTCTCAATTCGAAGGGCTGGACGCTCGTTGGAAGGTTGGGAGAGGAGCCGACAAGACTCGACAATTGTCTTTTATGAACCCAGCTGAACGAAACAAAGATTCTGATGCAAAATTTGAACAAGACATCCTCAAACTCTTTGAAGACAGGTCTTTAGACGTCCAACATCACTGGTGCAATAGAGGCAGGGCAACATTCCATTTTCTGACACGGGATGCGGTTTCAGACATCATTGATCGTCCCCCCATCATCGGCGGCTGGGCTGTCAACCCTATCGTACCACGATATGTTCAACCGGAACACTGTTTTGAGATCGCGGTCACTAATGTAGGGGCATTCCCTGCTGCAAAATCCCGTCTCGATTCATATATTCACGAGAAGATGGGAAACGACGCTCTTTGCGACAGTAGAATGGAATGGGACTCCAATGTGTATATTGCCCGTCTCTCCACCCCGGAGGAATCCTCTGTCTTCCTTTCCTTGCCCTTCACCTGCTTCGACAATGAGAACCCTAGTTTAAAGCCGAACGATTCGGATTTCCTATATACGTTGAACTCTTCGGGCCTGCCTGCCACAATGAACAACTCTTACGCTAGAAACCAGAACGTCGACACTCCCATACTCCGAAGCCAGTTAGACGAACTGACTCGTCAAAATAGCGCCATATCGCATACTCTGGACATCGCCCTCAACCAACAAAATAGTCTCGTCAACCAACTAGACAGCGTTCGCAGTCAATTCTTTGGCATGATGGGCAACATGTTTGCGCTCAGTAGTTTACAATCTCAGTTTATGATGTCAAAAACCGAAGTGAATAGTCTGGAGGCTTCCTTATCAACGGCGAGTCTTATGCTTACCATGGCAAGCTCCGATCAAGCACAAGCCAGCATACAAAACCATATTGGTGACCTTCAACGTAAAATGTCCAACGCGGAGAACCAGGTCTCGAACCTCACTACGTCCCTTGCCACAATGCAACAAAACTTTTTACAGCCGTACCCACACCTCGCCGCAATTGCATCTCCACCGGTATCAACCAATGCCTCACTTAACACAACTTCCCCCGCTACAGCAGCCCCAAACCCCAACTCGCCGATGTCGCCCCTGTCTCGCAAGAGAACCCACGACGAATTCGATACCTCTGGTATGGCGGATGAGGTTGAACCAATGGGCCCACAGATTCATGGTGACGGCGAACCGTCTGACGAAGAGATGGGTATGGTTGAGGAGGAACAAGTCGGCCAACAAATTATCCCCAACGCCAGCGGTTCTGCCTCGGAAATGTCTCATGTACGCTCTCTCGTGCCTACCCGCCTCCTTTATCCTCTCATCATCTTCTATCCTACGTCTTTTGAAGTAATGAACACGAACCACAAACTTCTTCGTCAAAACTTATTCACCTTTCTTTGCGGTTATACGACTAGTCCTTCTCAAACACGCCTCCTTCTGCATCCTTTCCAAACACGCCTCTTTCAAAAACACCTTCTTCAAAAACACCTCCTTCTATATTCGACATCCTCAACGTCCATCCGCTTCACCTCCCAAAACTTCCTCCACGTTATTGCGAAGCACCCATATTCCACAATGACTCAAAGGAGAATAGCCTCAACTTCCGCCTCACGACTGAGCTTCCTCCATAGCCAAAAGCCCTCCTCTCTGTTTTATCGTTCAATTCCCACACTCTTCGTTCCCGAGTTATTCCTCACTTCTCTCCTCTCTCTCCCCCTTGTATATCTCCGTAAATTCCTTTCTTTAACGCATGTATCAACTACATTCCTTACTGCCCTATACACGATGTTCCCTGTGCTCCTTATCAGTTGCCTTCCATCGCTCACAGACCTATGGCTGGTTCAAAATACGACCATGGCGACAAAACGAGCCCGACACCCCTCTTCTCCATGCTTGCGATGGGCAATCCTCCTCCTATTCATGTGCATCTCGATCAATTACGCGGAGGCCTCCACGGCGTTCAAGACGATAGCCCTGAATGCAAACGGTATGGCCGACTCCATGAAGATCCATCGTATCGAATCCATTATTCTCGAATCTGAGCCGCACGCATTTGTCATTGGAGAAACAAAGCACTCCCAGAAAGTGTCTCATCGTCTCCAGTTACCTCATTACAAACTCGTAGAAAGCCCAGGGAAACCGTCGGGGAATAAACGAGGTAAATGGGGAGTCATCGTCGGAATTCGCAAGACCATATCTGTAGTCAATTCAATCTCTCTGCACCCGGCGCTCGACAATCGCGTCGTCGCCCTCGACCTCGTCATACCAACCTCGACAGGCAAAGGCTTTCCACATCGCTTCATCGGAATCTATGCTCCCTGGGACCCTGGAAACAACGAGTCACCTCAATCCCTCTTTTGGTCTTCCCTATCCTCCGTATGCAACGCGGCCCCGTTTTCGTGGTCTGTTCATGGCGACTGCAATGCCATCGTATCGCAGCAGGACTCCAATACCCCGACCCGATCCCCCTCGATGTCACAGATCGCCTTCGCTTCATTTCTCAATGATACTCTAGGGATCGACGTTTGGTCTACTATCCCTGACCGATCGCCGCGTACACATTTCACCTACAAACCCTACTCACAAACCGCAACCGCGGCTGACACCAAATCTATTATTGACCGCTCCATAGTCTCCCGTCAAGGTGTCTCTTCCGCTACAATCGACACCGTCACTTCCTTCATCCCCGCGACAGATCACCGCCCCATCATTTCTCGAATTATCCTCTCTCCACCTCCCTCATATCCCAGCTCATCCCCATCTTTATCCGAGGAACTTCCTGTTACGTCATATAACCCACGCTTTCGCTATCCATTCAAGAAGGAATCCTACCGCCTACGAACCTTTTCTGTCCATGTTGATAGTTTACTTCGCCACGACTTAATCAACACCCATATCACCGATGACACGTCCTTTAACACTGTCTACCAGCACTTAACCGACTGTATCCTTCACTCTGCCCGCTCTTCCTTTCTTATATCGAAAGACTCCCGTTCCCGTTCGCGAAAACCCATGACTCCAACAATAAAACTCATCCTCGGTCAAACCTATAACATTAATCGCGTTATTGGCTCCCTCAACAAATTTCTCAATGGTAGTACCTCTTCTTGGGCCCCACCCGTCGAACCGTGGGCAACAGAGTTATATCAAGCCTTCGTCAATACGCAACCACCGCAGTCTTCTTTCAGCCCCTCCGACTACCTTGTCTTTCTTCGTCACCTTCGACGTAAATTTCATAAACTTCGATTCGCAGAGGAACGCCAGTGCCTAAACAATTGGAACCTCGACTTCGCTAGCCGCCAGATAGCCAGTCTCCTCCAAGGTGGTTCAGCAAAGAAACTTTACAGTCAGCGATTCTCAGACTTGCCCAAAGCCCTGTCCACCGAAGCCGAACCTAACGCGTTCAAAACTGGCTCTGATGACATAAAAGCCTCAACCCTATCTTACTTCACCGAGCTGTACCACAGAACAACACGTCCTCCTCAGCCAAAACCGTGGCTTGAGACCCCATCGGTTACGTCCATCGCTCACGCCGCTCAAGAAAATCCCTTCTCATGGCCACAAACAATGACACTGCGTGACCTTCGTCATCTCTCAACGAAAGGTAACACACGCCCAACGCCAGGCCCGGACGGCTGGGAAAAGTGGTTCTTACGTTTCTTATCAGACCGTGCCTTGCAACCCGTTCTAAACCTCCTAAATTATATCATTCAAAGCTCGCACTTTCCTGATTCAGTTAAACCCTTATACATCTCCACCATCCATAAGAAAGGAAATCCGACTATCCTCGCTAATTACCGCGGCATCGCGTGCAGCAACGTCATATGCAACATGCCCTTCGCATGGCTCAACTCCAAGCTTGGACCCTACCTTAGCAAGCACGCGATTATTCCACCTTTCCAGATTGCTACTCAACAAGGCGTGCAAGCTCGCGATATCATTTCGGTCATCGCCCAACTGCAAAAATGGGCCAGTAGGACGCACACTCCACTTTATGTCCTACAACGCGACCAGAAGAAAGGCTTTGATATGCTGGAACCTGAAGGATTCTACGACGCGATACGGGCTTATGGTCTCCCATCCGCAATCATCGACCTCGACTCTTCCTCACAAAAACAGGTACCCTATCAAGTCAAGACCGCCTACGGCTTCACTCCACCGTTCATCGTCAACGGGGTCACCAAACAAGGAGGGTCTTTGTCTCCTATTAAATGTGCGCTAACTACCAGTCTTGTAAGCCGATGGCTTGAGGACCTTCAATCCCAACAAAACAGAGAAATCCGTGTCCGCAGCATCAACTCACGCACCAACTCCCCCCACACCAACTCCGATTTCCTGTCCACAAAGATCACAATGATCGAGGCTATGGACGACAGTCTCATCATTAACTCTTCTCTGCCCACTCTGCTCACGCTTGCAGAACACGCCGATCGATTTCAGGCCACGTACGGATGGGAAACAGAATGGAAAAAGAGCTCAGTTTACGCGTACAACTCTCCGTTGTATCCCAACTCCTCTCCGGACCCTGTCATTCTTGTTCCCTCTGTTAACCCTCATGACCCACAACAACCACATCTTCGTGATAACCCTGTCTCCGTCACAACTTCCCACACCACATTCCTCCGCATCCCCATCGATCAGCCGGACTTACACTTCGCTATCCTCCGAGACATCCTCATTTCCTTTGATTTCCCCCTCCTGCACAAATGTCTACCAATTACTGCCCTTCGCCGCATAATTACCCAAGGTCTTATCTCCAAGTTGCGACCTAGGCTCACGTTGCAACCACTGTCTCTTAAGCAAGCCTACCGCCTAGACACCCTACTTGCGGAAAAGATCCATCGCTACTTGGGCTTTCCCTTCTGTTTTCCAACTCACATTCTTTTCCTCCCGGTCTCTCACCGAGGATTTGGGTTCCCGTCGGTTTCCGCCATCAACAGCGCAATGGCCGTTAATGGTTTATATCGCGACCTAAATCACCACCAGCCAGCATTCAAATCCCTCGCCTCAACGTCCCTTGCTGACTGGACCTGTCAGTACAATTCGTGTACTGACCCGCTGCAATTGCCGGGAATCGACCATATCCACACCTGTCAATACAGGTTCTTACCGCATGCATGGATTACCGCACAGGACGTCCTCCGACAGCTTCAACTCTACATCCTTCCAACAGATCTCTCCGACATCATCAGTGGTCAAATAGGGCTCCAACACCTCTTTCGTGCTCTTAAACCCGTTTGTCCGCACCACCTCGCTTACTCCACCCTGACAACCTCGTTCTTCAACTCATGCTCTCGTATTGGGTGCCATAACCTGTATAGTGTCGGTCAATGGGTTTACAACACGTCCGACACCTTGCCGTCAAAGTTCCTGGCCTCCCCATGTCCTGCATCCGTGACCCCGTCCACATACACGTTATGGCCAATCCTTCAGTCTTGGCTTCGTGACCTCCCCACGCTCGTATTCAAATTCTCCTCCACAGACCCGGGCCTACTCCTCCCACGTCCGTTACGGCAGCAGTTGGCGGAGGCCTTTATTTCCCGCCTGGCTAAAGCTGCCGCCATCCCCCTCCCTTCTCAGTTTCCTCACGACCTCTACGCCTCTGATGCCTCACTCGTTTTTACCAATCACGACCCTTCAGTCACATGCGCTGTCATTCATGGTCGGAGCGGCTTCGTCGCTTCTCTACGAAATTTTTTATCCTCTGCCTCCATCCTTCGTGGGGAAGCATATGCAATGATTCTTGGTCATATTCTTTTTATGTACGATGATACACGATCTCCACTCTCTCAGAACGCAACCCTCTATTCGGACCACTTATCCTCTGTGAACTTCGCCTCTTCCCCTGCCATGTCCCCTTTGTCCCTAATCCAGCAGCCGTGCCGCTCCCTGTATAGGTGGCTACACTCCTTGTCATCCCGCATTCACGACAACCAAACCATATTGCATGTTGAACACGTCAAAGCGCACACTTCCTCCACTTCTTTACCCGCCAACATGAACCGTGTTGTAGATTCCCTTGCCACATCCTCTCAATCCTCAGCAATCCCCCAGCCTTCTCTTCCCGTCCCGACATTCTTCCTCGACGACTACAGCCTGTTCTCCTCTTCACACGGATGGGTTGAATCCAACACCACCCAGTTCGTGCAGAAAATGCACTACGACAACCTCCTTATTTTTGCCTCTCGACGACGGCCCCTCCATCTGAACCCCCTCCTTTATGATCAAAGTGGAATTCCTCCTTACCTATACTACAAGGCATCCTCAGCCTTCTCAGTCGTCGTTCAACTCTACATCAGATCACATCAGTTGGACACTGCCAGTTGCCTAACGACACGCTTACCAACTTACTGTGATCCTTTTTGTCGTATGGGATGTCCTGCAGTTGAGGATGTTCATCACGTGTTTGTCTTATGCCCTCGCTATAGCGAGTTAAGGACCAATGCCACTGCAACCGTCATCAACGGCACCCGAGAAATCATGACGAAAAAACTCATTCCCAGTTACCTCCAAAACCGGGTGCTCGAAATCGCTTCCCGTTTATTTGTCGATGGAAGTTCGTGGCCGTTGGGAACTTCCTATTATTACTACGGACTGCTTCCACCCCTGGATGACGTGACCTCGCAATGGAACGAGCTCCAACTTTCCTACACGGGACGCGCACGCATTCACACTCTCATAGCGTACCTCTGGCATACCGCATGTGTTCATCTTGCAGGTCGTATTTGGGCCCTTGCACGCAAACACCGATGGAGGAAACAATCTCAGTCCGTTGATCAAACACAACTTTCTCTCCCACGTCATCTTTCAAGACTATTTTCAAACGCACTCAAATCTGAGAAATTTGTAGTCGTAGATTCAGAAGTTTAACTTTCAATCGTCTCTCACGCTGGCGAGGTAACAGTGCTTTTGTAATGGTACCTAGAATTACTTATGTAATGTAGTGTAACACGAGGCTGCTTAGATCAGCAGATGTCGTGTAACACTTAGAGTCTCGCGAGAACTGGTATGAGTTCTATATTGCGAAAAGCTGCCTAACTCTAGTATATCGTGGTCTTATATAGGGTTTTTCGTGAGAGGCTTATGTAAGGTATAGATAAGGAAAGATAAGTGAAATTAGGAACGATAAGATATATCGTCCCTAGAATAATAAATCCCTACATGCGCCCTTCAGACGAGAAGATGGTTGAACGGAGACTCGTCTATATCAAAAGGAATGTGGTGGCATGGGCATAGCCGTCATAAGGGAGTAATCACAAAGGAAGGTGGGCAAGAGCACTAGGGTCAAACGTCGAGACCGTAGAGGGTGACTGATTCAAAGGATTAGGGAATCGAGGAAATCGTCTCCGAGGAGCCCGGAGTCCGTCGTGGAGATTTGCGACTCGTTACCCATATTAACGTCATTATCGGACAATTGGGAGGGACCGGCGCTGGTGGTCGCAGTATGATCTATCATTGGACTAGTCGGCATATAACGATTAGGGATGGGAGTGCCGTCGTCGGCCAATAACACGGGACTGTTGAAAGGATAGGGTTCCTCCTCAGGGATAGGAGGAGGCGCTACTGCAGGAGGAGGAGGGTCGAGTGCCGTAGCGGGGTGGTGATGCGAGAAGAAGTCCACAGTTCCCTGTTCGGCAACGTCTCCCATACCAAAATACTCGAAGCCTGCATGTTGTGCCGCTGTCCTCTCTTCATTTCGGCGTTGGAAATAGAGATTGCGTTTATGGGCGTCGTCAAAGGGGCGTTCAAGAGCCAACTGAATAAGATTAAGCTTGCGGGTATCGACGTCTCCTCGTTGAGTCAAGATCCCCCTAGAGACCAGGTCGCTGTATCGTTCGCGCTCAAAGAAGAAAGTATGGATAGAGCCGGGGGGTACTCGATGGGTAGGCATGTCCCATAGCTTGGTTCGAGTGTTATACTCGGGGAGTCGGTATTTATATTGCTCGGCGGGTACCGCATTAAAGAAGTGCGCGAAGGGATGGTATCCGACCGGTGCTTTCAGCTTAGCGCGTTTGTCGGGGGAGGCGACATGAAGTGTGACCTCAAACTTCAGAAACAGGGAGACCTGGAGGGGGTGTATGATGTTTCCGGGAACCTTCTCGTCTCGGGATAGTACTACCATCATGGTCACCCGATCCTGCATAATCCAGGGGTGTCGAGGAGTCGTGTTCACTGCGGCGGAAGGGTACCGTCCATGGGATGGTCCTCGTCCCGGTCGTCCACGTCGATACATGTCAGAGAAGCGGGTGGCGGAGATCGAGAGGGAATGAAGGGTGGAGCTGGAGGGGGAAAGATGGGGAGAGCCGATACCTGCCGTGTGTGGTAATTGACTCCCTTTATAATTTTCTCCAATACACAGGGTCCCCAGGAACACTTGGGGGTCATCCAGAGGAGGTGAACCGGTTCCCTCCGGTAAGTCAGAAATCTTGTCTATATCCAATAACTCAAAGTATTGGTCGAGAAGTTTCAGGTCCCGTACCTGATGATAGTCAAGCCAAGTCTTATCTCCGGCTTTCCATAATACTTCGAACATAGCGTGTGTATTGGTGCCCTTGTGCGCCACAATTCGTTCGGCGGCCCATTCCTCATCCTCTAACCCCAAGATCTGTTCATCTAATCGGCCGGGGAACAGCCTGTCGTCATTAGGTTTATGGATGTGTAGTAGTCTCGAATGAAACACATCATGAATTCCTCTGCGGCACATACTTCTAGGTATGTCGATCCGATATGAGTTGTTCCCATGGTCTCCAAGAATCTTATACGGACCCTCGTACTTGGGTATTAACTTTCGAGCCAGTCCTCGAGGATAGTTAAGGTTCTTTGTTGATAGGTACACCAAGTCGTCCTTGCAGAAGGGGGATGGTCTTCGTCTGCGGTTCGCATCGCGCGTCTGTTTTACTCGTGCTGCAATTATATTATCATGGGCGGCCATGATTGCCAACCGCAGTCTCTGCGCAAATATGCGGACTCCTGCATATTCACCCTCAGGAGCCTTATTCCAGATCATGGATCTGGGGATGCGTCCCGAATTCAGAAAGAAAGGGGAATAGCCGGTACTGTCTGACCTAGCCGAGTTGATGGCAAACTCAATAGCCGGTAGTTTGGCCACCCAATCCCTCTGATTGGTTCCAATGCATTGCCAAATCATCTGTGTGATTGTTCGGTTAGCTCTTTCTGTGGCTCCGTCGGATTAAGGGTGGTATGCTGAGGACATTCGTAGCTTAGTCCCTATTAACTTGTGTAGGTGGCTCCAGAATGTGCTTGTGAAGTATGAATCTCTGTCGCTTACTATGGCTCTGGGCAGGCCGTGATGCTTGTAAATTTCCGCAAATACTAGTTCAGCTATTTGTTTAGCGGTATAGTTTACCCGGCTTGGTACCAGATGTACCATTGCAGTCAGGTGGTCTATTATGACCGTTAGCGAATCGTAAGCGGAGTCTCTGTCTTTGGACTCAGGTAATGGTCCTACGAAGTCGATGCCTATTACCTCCCATGGTTGGGTTGGTGGTTCCAGTGGATTTAGTAGCCCGTATGGGCGTTGGTTTGATGGTTTGCTTCGGCTGCAGGTGGTACATGTCTCGCAGTAGGCTTTCACATCCTGGATAAGAGTTTTCCACCAGACTAGATTGTGCAAGTGGAGGGAAGTCTTACGAGCTCCGAGATGGGCCAATAACGAGTGTGCTTCTGCAATCACAATCTCCCGAACGCTTCGTCCGTTGGTTATTACGGCGGGGATACATAGTAGTTTACCCCTGGCTGATTTCTGAAAGACGAGATTGTCTTGCATCTCAAAATTCTTGTAGTGGCTGGGGTTCTCCAGTATCTTGGCAAATATTGGGTCTTCTCTGTATCGTCCTCGTATTGCCTCTTTCAGGTCCAATGGTTCTCGTCCGTTTAGTAATAGTTCTTCTAAGGTTACTGGGGATGTTGTTTCAATGAGTTTGTTCAGCGCTTTTGACCTCATCGCCAGGTTGTCATCTAAGACTTGTTCTTCTCCGTCTAGGTCACGGGGCGGCTGGGCGTCTCTAGCGCGCTTATTTGTCACCTGGGTCTTAGTCAATGCCTTCCTTGCTGGCAGTCTGATGGTCAGGCTTTTTCCTGTTACGCTGTCTTTCTTTCCCTGTGACTCGCCCTCCTTTCGTTCCTTCGGACCATGAAGGACGAAATTTTTTACCATTCGGGCTGCAAATTGTTTTGCGGATTCTTTATCGCCATCCTTCCTAGTTGGGGTTTTTGAAAGGGCTTCGCCCTCCTTACCCACCAGTACTGGCATTGAGCCAATGCAATCCATAGTTGGATCATTATTTATTATGTCATGGTATGTGTATTCCGACCTGGCTCTCACCGTCCCAGGTCCCTCGTTTGAGTACAATCGTGATAGAGCATCCGTCAAGATGTTCTCGCTACCTGGTACATAGACTACTTCAAAGTCAAACTCGCCTATCGTTTCCATCCACCTCGCTTGTCTTCTGGATAAGTTCTTTTGCTCCAGTAGGTGTATCAATCCTTTGTGGTCTGTGTACCACCTAAAGCGTGCTCCTTGTAGGATGTCTCGGTGACGAAGCATTGTCTCAACCCCAGCAAGCATTTCAATCTCATGGACTGGATAATTCTGTTGTGCCGCATTTAGTTTAGCCGAGAAAAACGCCGCCACAGTGGCGGTCTTCCAGTCCTGGCCCTGACTGATCACTCCGGCAATACCAGTTACGCATCCGTCGGTCACCATATTGACAGGCTCTGCGGTAGGGCCATAGGTGAGCGGTTTCCTATGGTGATCTTTGCATACTGAGGCTAATCTCTTAATGTCCTCAAAGGCTCGTTGATGCGTATATTCCCATCGAAAGGGGACTGTGTCCCCAGTTAGGGCATGCAGTATTCCCATGGGGATTCTAACACGATCTATATCATCTGCAAGGTACCCTGCGGCCCCAAGGAATCCCCGCAGGAGGTCCCTGTTAGTAGGCGTTTTCCATTTACTCAAGGCGTCTACCTTGTCGGGGTCCATCTTAATGCCATTATTGTTGACTACTCGTCCCAGGATCTTCATTTCTTCACACAGGAATTTAAGTTTCCTCTCACTAAGGTAGAGTTTTTCTCGACTTAATATATCCAAAACAATTTTTACGTGTTCAACATGTTCAGGCAGTGTATCGGAGTATATGACCACATCATCCAGGTATACATCCAGAAACCTGCCTAAATATGGTGCGAATAGATAGTTCATCAATGCCTGGTATGTTGCCGGGGCATTACAATCACCCTGTTGTATTACATGGCTGATCATATTGCCATCAGGGGTAGTTACTGTGGTCCTGGGTACATGCTCAGGTTTTATACGAATTTGTTCGTACGCATCCTGCCCATCTATCACCGACCTATATTTGGCCCTTGCTGCGCGTCGCAGGATGCCATCAATATCTGGAAGCGGGGACGATTTCTTTATGGTATTTGCATTCCTGGCCCTCAAGTCGCTCACTATCCTTAGACGGATCGGATCGCCTGGCTTTCCAGGTTTTTTTAGAAACATCATTGGGACCGCGTTAGCCCCAGTGGTGATTTCCCATCGTCCAGTCTTAATATAGGTGGCCCTCTTTTCATCCCACTGAGGTTTCAGTGCCTCCGGGCATCGGGAGGGCCGCCACGGATATATTTTTGACTCATCTATGAGTGGTATCTCGTGATTTATTGCACGAAGAGGGGGCAGCGGGGTTTCTGCTGCCGACTTACAAAGTGGCTTTGCGTAGGCCATCAATTCTTTTCGGACATTGTTTAGACCGTCTTCGTATATGGCCATTGCTCTAGTGGAGAGCCTCGCTATTCCAGGCCCTTCAGTCATTGGAGCGGGGTGGTTACTTCCAATCACCACACGAGGAGGGTTTAGTCCAAAGGAGGCTTGGTGCTGGTATATCCAAGGCGTTCCCAGGATAACATCGTATCCGTTCAAATTCATAATGTCAAAGTAACGGTCTGCGCATATCCCTTGATACTTTAACTTGACTGTTGCCCCATAGTTTACCTTCGAACAGGAGCCTTGGACAGCCAGCTGGACCGGGATAGGGTCAGTCAATTCCTTCTTTTTAACTTTTAGTTGTTCAGCTACTGTACTAGACATAAAGTCTCCCAATGATCCGGAGTCAATCAACGCTCGTGCGGGATGGTCATTGATTTTTACCGTTATTACCAAGGGTTTTGGTATCCGGCGTTGCTCTGCACGCCTTCGGATGTTATTCCGGGTCAACGATGGATACGTCCCTGCCTCAACTTGTTGGCCATTAATTTCCAGCATCTGTAATACTTCTACTTCCTCTTCTAAGTCGTTGTCATGGCCCTCGTGGGTTGTCTTTATCAGTTTGAGGATGTCTGATCGTATCTGAGAGATGGCTCTCAGCTCCGGTGAAGGAGGTCCATCTCTATTTTGGGGAGAATCGAAGGTACTGGCTAGATCGAGGTATTTCGCATCCCATTGGTCTTGGTACCAACTGACTATGTCAAACATAGGGTCGTGTATCTGGTTGTATTCAGCTTTGGTACTAAATTCGAGTTCGACATCGTTAATTTCATAGTACAATTCTCCGTGTACTTCCTTGGGGTGAACTCGGAATCGGTCTCTCACGGAGTTTTCTCGTTCGCTTTTTCGGCCTGAGTATGGCGCACCGAGACGCAGCACTTGAGCTGCATTCCAGGCCCAGATATCTCCTACCATGGTGGTTCGGTACCAGTTGACTCGGGTGACTGCCGTTCCAGATTCCGACGCACACTGGTCCGCATACCAGGTCCCGATCTCAAAGTCCTCCATGGAGACGTCCATTATAGGGACTAAGAAGTCCGTGCCTCTGATCTGGTCCCAAAGGGCCAATTCTAATTCGTTTATCTCATACGCCACAAAGCGTCTTCCCTTGTACTGCAGGCAGTTGGAGGGGTCTCCAGGATATGGCTGCATGGATTCCAGTAAGTATTCCAGTTTCCGTGCCGGCGCGCTCCCTAACATTGCTGGTTTTCCCCATTGCTTTTCTTCTTCGTCGAGCAGGAAGACTTTTACTTCGGCATGCGGTACCTCAAAGTCATATGAGCCGTCTGCCCATCCGAAGTTCATGGGGGCTGTAGTGTGCACCGGACCAAGGTCATCATCTTCCGTGGACGGTACGTCGACTGAGAAGGATTTTAGCCATGCTCGACAAGAGTTGTCCATTACCCTGATAGGGTCCAGATCTCCCCCGCTTTCCTCCAAAAGTTCGGGCTCTTCACTTGAGTCAGTTACAGACTGGAGGTCTGGCATACTTTCATCATCTAGGTCCGGGTTATCAAACCAACGCTTCTCGATATCCTCATCCATGTCGAACATCTGGTTTAGATTCTCCTCGGGGGATATTGCCCCTATACTGAGCTCGAGGGGGGGATCTCCCTGTAATTCCTCCCGCAAGTGATCGAGGTTGTGCAAATCCACCATAATGCTATTCGACTTCAGCCCTGGGGGGTTGGAGGTCTTGGATTTCATATTTTTTGCCTGTGGACAATTCCGCGCGAAATGGCCAATCTCACTGCACACGAAGCATCGCCCTTCCGATTTGTATTCTTCAAGTTGTTTTTCGCTGAGACGCGACTGTGTCTCCTTGTGTCTCAGCTCTCCCGTTCGCTTTTTGTCGTGCCTACTCTTCTTAGAGCGGTTCTTCACGGAGGAAAACCCAGGCGTATTATTCGTCTGTTTCCCCACTGGGGATTTAGATCGGTGGCGCTTATCCTTGTTGCCACTGGTTTTTTGGTTGTTGTTCTTGTCCTGGCCCTGTCTCTGTTTGTCCTGTGTCTTGGACTCGGCCCGTGAGTCGTCTAGATCCACGTTTTCTGCCCTTTCCAAAAACTCGGCCTGGGATACTATGTCATGCCACTTAGACACCTCCGGGTCCAGTCCTGCCCGATATAGCCCTCGTCTAATTGAGGCCTTAAACCCGTTGAAAAGCTTAACGGCCCTTTCTCGTTTGCTCACCGTGCCTACGTAGATGAATAGTTCTTCTAACTCAGATACATATTCTCGTACTGTGTACGTTTTTCCTTGACCAAAATCTCTTAGCTTGTTGCGCTGACGGTTTCGAAAGTCCGTAGGAAAGCATTCGTTGAATAACTCCTTGAAGAACCTCTCCAACGTCCACTTTCCTGGTCTTCTCAATACCTCTCTGGAATAGAAGTTCCATGCTTTCCCTGTTAGGAATCCGGCTACCACCGTAATGTGGCGCCGTTGTTCAACGTATCCATCGGTTAAATACGTTGAGCACTGATTCATGAATTGCATGAATTTTTGGATATCGGAAGTTCCATTGTATTTCTCAGGTGGTATAGGTTTGATGGTAGAAGTGGGCTTCCGATGCGTCCGTCTTTTCTTGCTCCGACTACGCCTTCTGGTTCGAGCACGCTTGTCTCGTTTGCGCTTAATCTCTACTTTTTGGTGCCTTCGGCGGCGCGGTTCTCCCTCCGATGTGCTCTCTTCCGAGTCTGACGATTCTCGGGGATCTCGTCCTCCCTGCTCGGACGGACTATCATCTAATTCCGTACTATAGTTACTATCCGTGTCGCTATTACTTGTCGTCGACGGGGAGTAGTCAGATCCCGAGGATCCATAGTCATGTCGGTCTCTTACTCGCATGAAAAGTTTTCCCACGGCGCTTTTCCTTGAGCCCTGGTTCATGGGTTGAAGTATCCCTCCCTTAGGTGTATATCCCCTTCTGGCCGCCGCAGGAGTTGCTTCTCCTGCCCTTAGGTCCCTCAGGGGGGTCTTATACTTATTTTTTTCTTGAGCCGGTTCGCCCTCGCCTCGCTTTAACGACTGAGCTTCGGCGGCCGGAGTTTGAATCGATTCATAGTCATCATCCTCGATTCTTCCAGCCCGGTTCATCTTTCGAGTACTGTAGGCCTCGAGCATGCGTTCTTGAAGCTCCGGTTGGAGCTCCTCCTCAGTCCAGTCTATGTCTCCCCAGTTGCGGGGATCAACATTCTTTCCTTTCCAATTCCGAGGTTTTCCATCATTGGTGGGACTGTCCTCGTCTGACTCAGTCTGAGGGTTTTTTGATATATTAGCATATCCGTTGTCTACGCGTGCTCGTTCCTCTCCCGTCATCTCGTGACGAGCCAGAGCTACTACTTTAGCTTGTTCGGAACTAAGTACGCCTGGCATTCCTCCACTGTCGAGGGTCCCTTTCTCGACTTCCTGCAAAGGAGAGCTCTGTCTCCTGGATATCTCGGACTCTGATACCGAGCGTGGACGGCCGACTCGGGCCGTCGCTAACTGAGGTGCAGGTGAAGGATGCTCCCTGTGGACCTCGCGCACAGGGGGCCCAGGCTCCTCGAGCGTGGGCAAGGGGTCCTTCGCGATCGACTCCTCGTCCGAATCGCGAAGGTCCCCGCGCGTGGTCCGTCCGGTTCCACGCGCGCTCGCCTCGAGTCCCGGCGGAACTCCAATATCGAGAGTTGCCGGGGCACGAAGACGAGTTGGGTATCTATGTTGTAATTGGTTAGTAGACATTCTATGGGTTATGACTCACTGGAAGGGGTATTCCGTAGGTTGATCAGACCGGTGGAGTTCCACTGCGCGTGAGCCGAAGGTACTAGAGTGAATAGAACTTTGAGGAGTTCAAAATATGTAACACGAGGCTGCTTAGATCAGCAGATGTCGTGTAACACTTAGAGTCTCGCGAGAACTGGTATGAGTTCTATAT
>JABAJZ010013805.1:0-16708 GCA_018857265.1 Termitomyces sp. T32_za158 | reverse complement strand
CGGATTACTACGATGAAGATGACCCAAGTTTTCTTGCGGCCCTTGCGGTCACCACTCTTCCAGGAGATGTCTCCATGGATTTCGAACCAGAATATGACGCGCTAGACGACAGTCAGGAGCTTGAACCTGCTCCAGCGACACAGCCCTCACTCAAACGGGCTCGCATGGAAACTTACGAAGAAAATGGAAGACAGGGACAGGCTGACTCCGCCGTAAACGAAGAGGTGTACGGGCAGTCCCATTTCGGAGATTTTGGAGAGTATATGCGCCGCAAACGTGCCAAGTTACAAATTCAAAATGCGGATATTGAGCAGGAGACTGGAAGTGATCTTTTCAGGGGACTAGCGATCTATGCAAGCCTTCCTTGTTCTCCTTTCCGACTCGACGACGTCTGATCGTATGCTAGATTAATGGGTATACTCAACCTTCTGTCCAGGATCTGAGAAAACTTATTGTTAAGCATGGTGGAATATTCCAACCCTACCTCGACAAAAAGTCGAACGTGTGCGTTCTTGAGCATGAACCTTTGGCTAGCCATTCACCAGGTTTTCCCCAGGACACACATCATTACCTGTTCACTCACTGGCGCCAAAATGCGCGAATTCAAGCACATGAAAGTCGTCCGACCCGATTGGTTGGTCGAAAGCGCCAAAGCGGGCATATTGCTACCCTGGCAAGACTTTGTGTTCTCCCAGAACGAGAGGTCAGAACACATTCAAAGTTCCAAGGCCAAACAACTCGCTCTCCTCGACCCATCCATGTCTTTCACAGCAACTCCTTCCCGGGACCTTGCTCGAAACCCTGCTCCACTTCCCGTCACCCCTGTGAAACAGAAGCCACAAGCTCAGTTCGAAGCAGCTACGGCGATTCGTAATAGACCTATACTTCCACCAGCACTGCCTCGAAAAGGTGGAAGAAGCATTTCACGCTCGCCCCAGCCTCTCAAAGGGAGACAAGATGAGGAAGCCCGTTTTCCTCCCCTCAATCAACTACAGGCCCCTATTCCCAGCGGTCTCAAGAAGCCTGCGCCTCCACCCAAGCCGCCAGTTGTCAACCTTCAGCAAGGCACCGCGGGCGCTTCAAAACTTGCGAAGGCAAACTTCACAAAGAACGAGATACCATCATATGCCGGATACGAATCCAATCCCCTCGCCGAGCGCGTGATGGCCAAACCCGGATGGCGAAAAGCGCATACATCTGTCGCTCCGGATTTCATTGAGGGTTATTACAAGAACTCTCGGTTGCACCATTTATCGACATGGAAATCTGAGCTTAAGAATCTCGTTCAGGAGGCGCAGGAACGCGCGGAGACGGTGGGGGCCGCTGAGCTCGTGGGTCGGGTTGGTTCTGAGTTAACGGATGTTACAGAAGAGCCGGAATGTGGCGTTAGCATGCGGGGCGCTGAGCTGGTGATGAAGCCGCATGATAAAGGCAAAGGGAAGGGGAAGGGGAAAGAGAAGGCGGTGGATGATCGTGTCATCATGCATTGTGATTTCGATTGCTTTTTTGTTTCTGCGGGGTTGACGACGAGGCCACAGTTGAAGGGAAAACCGGTGGTTGTATGTCATTCCCAGGGTGCCCAGGGAGGAGCGTCGAGTACGAGTGAGATCGCCAGTGCTAGTTATGAGGCGAGAGACTTTGGTATTCGGAATGGAATGAGGTATTGGATGCATTGAGTTTTTTTCTCGCCGCCGCTCACAAGCGTTTTCATAGTTTGAAACAAGCGCGCGAGCTTTGTCCTGGTGTTATAACCATTCCGTACGAGTTTGAAAGGTGAGATGAATATGTTACCGTATCTGCGTTCTGACTAGAGTTTAGATACAAAAAATTGTCATTAAAGTTCTACACGATCCTTATGAAACACGCAGATGATCTTCAAGCCGTTTCCGTCGACGAAGCACTGATAGACGTATCTAGTGTTGTACTTCAACTCCGCGCCAAGACGTCTGAGGATGACGTGGCTGTTGACCCAGCGAAGGACTTCGCTGAAGTGATTCGTGCCCAAGTCCGTCAAGCCACAGGATGTGAAGGTACGTGAGTCTCCGCTCTGCCCTCATTCAATAAATTCACATCCATCTAGTGAGCATCGGCATATCCCACAACATCCTCCTTGCCCGTCTTGCAACCCGGCGCGCTAAGCCAGCGGCTTCGTATCACCTCATACCAGAAGAAGTCCAACAATTCTTAGCCCCGCTTAGTATCAATGACTTGCATGGGTTCGGATCCTCGGCGAAGCAGAAAGCACAGGAAAAACTTGGTGTCACGACACTCGGGGATCTTATGGACAAGAGTAAGGCCGTTTTGTGCGATGCGCTGGGAAAATTGACCGGCGAGACTTTGTATAATGCGCTGAGGGGTGTTGATGAGAAGAAATTGGAATCTGATAAACCGAGGAAGTCTGTTTCGTGCGAGATTAATGTGAGTTTTTATTGAGTTTTCTCGTGCAGGCCTCATTATAATTGTGATTATAAGTATGGCATTCGATTTGAGAATGGACAGCAGGCCGAGGCGTTCATATACCAGATGGCGAAGGAGGTTGCTAAAAGGCTTGATGATATTGGGATGGCTGGGAGATCTATTACTTTGAAGATCATGAAACGTGATCCAAAGGCCCCCGTTGAGCCTCCCAAGGTTAGTTATAACCTATAACACTCTGTAGAACATGACTGATGCCCGGCACAGTTCCTTGGACATGGAGCGTGTGATTTATACAATAAACAAATATCACTCATTGGACCAGGCGGTGGGGCGACAAGCGATGAAAGAGTGATTGGGGAGCATGCTTACCGCGTTCTTCGCTCGTTCAATTTTGACCCTAAAGAGTTGCGAGGCATCGGCATCCAAATTCAGAAACTAGAAAAGCCTCCGTCTGGTGGAACAACCGTTGAGCGAGGGATGCTACCCTTTAGACGGATTCTTAGCCCAAAGAAGCCTACACGTCCGCCACCGCCAGTGCCTCCACCCGAAGTTATTATCCACCCTCCTTCGGACGACCTTCGAGAACCTATCAAGCGAGAATCCCCAACGAAACATGCTGTCGACCTTCCGAATTTTTCTCAGGTCGACCTCGAGGTTTTCAATGCGCTTCCTGACGATGTCCGCAATGAACTAGAGACCGAGTACGAACGTCGATCAGTCTCAGCCCCTCCTGCGGGACCGCCTTCACCACCCGTGCCACCACGAAAGGGTATCTTTTCCAAGAAGATAGCGATTAAGGGTACCGACTATACAAGAATCGTACGACAGCAAAGACCCCGCACCACTCGTCCTCTTATCTTACCAACGAAGAACCCCCTTTTCAAGAAGAAAGGCCGAGCAGGGGCAGTTAAAATGTCTGACGAAGCACTCCGCGCTTTGAACATTGAACCAGCCGTCTTCCGAGATCTACCTCCCAATGTACAACATGAACAACTCGCTATGCTACGTTTGATCAAGAAATATGGCAAGCTGCCGACTCCGCCGTCCAAACGCAAGGTTCTGAAACCTCGCAAGCGCAAGCCGATTCCTGCACATCTTTTATGGCGTGCGCCGCCGCCACGGGCGCGATACATTGAACTGCCCATTTTGCGCCAACAGGGAAAGCAGAAGTACGAGAAGATTTTGATGACCGAGACCCCTGATATCCAGAAGGCCATTGAGCTGTGGGTCGCCACATATCAGAGATGGATACCCAAAGAGCAGGACGTCCAGCTTTTCACGAAATATCTCGTCAATGTTGTAGATGGGACTCAATATGGGGACGTTGGTGTCGAACGAGCTATAGCAATTCTGAAGTGGTGGTTGGTGTTGCTTAGACGCTATTGGGGAGGGTCGGAGTATGTTGAGGAGGACGAACAGATGGAGTTGAGCCAGGGTAACCCTGTTGGAGCTGCTTGGTGGAAGATATTTCGAGACATCAAGGCGAAGATGGATGTCGTGGCACGCAAAAAGTTCGGTGGATGCTTATCCCTTAAGTGAGGTCTGGTTGCACCTTCCCAGCGTTTTCGATCAAAAGACAAGAGGCAGTTCCATCATCTTACGAGTACTTCGACATTTCATTGTCGACACCTTGTCTATATCCTGACAGAGACCATGAACCCTGCGGTGAAGCCGGTGATGTCAGTACCGTTCTGGTTGCTTCGCTTCTATGTCGACCATACAGAACTCCGAAGTCGATAAGCAACTCTCTCCAGTTCAAGCACGCTCTAAAGAGGATACGCTACGTTCACCAAAGACACCTGTCGAATAAAGAGTCCTATTTACGTCGTCATGTGTTTGTCTTGCGGCCGTGATGGCCTGTCAACGTCCGGAACTTCACACCTGTCCCCACTCGGATTGCTTAATCCATAGAAAGCTGTTGTCCTCGTCAGTTTCCGCTTTTGTTACAGTTGGCTTTTCTGATGCAGAAATCATCTGAAATTCACTTCAAATGCTGTGATTGTGTGCGAGTCATATGTATGCAACCTTGATCTAGCGCACAATCACCTGCGTAGCGCTAGTGTTGGGGGTATATCTAGAATACTAGAGAGATATAATTCACAATGGGCTTCCGGACCCCCGCTTTATAGTTCCCTTCAACTTTAAGATCTCTCCTGCATGAAAAAGTTGTATCGTCCACGAGAGTGGTGTCAACGTTCATAAGCAACGACTATATAACCTCGACAAGGTCTACTGTTCATCCTTCATCGCCTATGAGAGTTGTACTCTATTTGAGCGAACATTCGACTTTGAGCCATGGGTGCTTGATGGGGATTGTGGTACATAGCGTCAGTGCTTGGAGGGCTCATGATCATTGCAACCAACATCTTGATCACTCAACTGCCAGAAATAAATCCTTTCATCCGGCAATTCACCACATCTAAAAATGACAAAGGTGCATTTTCAGCTGCACACTTACTTTTACCCATAACACAGGCTGGTCCTCTGTTCAGGTTCTTCTGAGAGTGGCAGTACAGCAGAACAAGCGTAAACCTACACAACGAGTCCTCACACACGGAACCTTCACCAGAATATTCCACCCTTTCCTCGCACGAACAAACTGATGTGGATCCTCTCCAAAAACACACTTTTCCGTTGCTTCCGAGACAAACGTTTCAGTCCCAATTTGGTAACTGGCTGAAAATGTGCTTTGAAAGGGAATTACAGAGTGCAGACCGGTTATTCAACCAGGAGTATCCACCACGTTACTCTTTGAAGTGATAACTACCTGAAAAGGCATGTGTCACGCTAAGATTTCTTGGAGACGGTACCAGATAGAAGCTCTCTATTTATGTAGAGTGAGTATAGCAGTAGTCCTTGGGCCCATAGGGGGCCCATTGATAAACCGGGTGGTCGTGAGCGTAGTATTATGGCAACAAACCATCTTCGGAGTTAATTGTGTATGTCGGTAAGCGGCAGAAACGGAAAATGGAATTGTGTCGTACGAAATACGTCAAAAAAAAACTGGCGGCGCTGGATAATCTTTTATCCAGTTGCATGAACTTGTACATTAGGCGTGAGGTTTTCTGCCCTTTGCAAGGAAAAGTCTGACGTCGTCCTTTGCAACGAGACTGTCCGAAAAACTGAATGAGTTAAGCCCCGCGCTCTCGAATGCTTTGCGTATGTCCTGTTCACTAATTCCGTCTCGATGAGGGACGATATGATGATATTGGTCTGGAATCAGGTGACCATGTTCATGACCGTCATGTGCACGTTCTCCAGTATGTTTGGCAAGATCTACCACAAGAAGCACACCACCGGGCTTCAGGAAGTGGACTAAAACACCAGTGACAGCATCAATATCAGGGAAATGGTGGTAAGCCGAGGCACACTCGAGCAATTATTAGCAATGGGCTAGTTGTGGTGCTGCGGTCTGATACTCACGACTATCGCGTCAAATTTCTCATCCCCGAGTTCACCGGCTTCACCTTTGAGCTCAACGCAGAAGGCTTGCATCTCTTCTGGAGGTATTCCTTGATTACGGACGCGCGTATTGAATTGATCGACCATTCCTTGGCTGATATCGACACCAACAATCCGCTTGGTGTAGGGTGCAAGTTCTCTGGACACTAAACCTGTCCGTACAAGAGGCGAGTTTCTGAGGCAACTCAAGAGCGATAGGAGATGCATACGAACCTGTTCCACAGGCGTACTCAAGAACAGTAGTAATATCTTCTTCAAAGTCGTAGGCTTCCCTTATTCGTATCGCCGTCCTTTAACTTATCAATTGCGAGGATAAAGAATTGATATGGGTGAATTACCTGCGGGCGCGCTCAAGAACATGAGGATATTCATCATACTGAGCAGCGGTTTTGTCAAAATGGTCTTTGTTAGCCTCGACAAAGTTGATAGCGTCTTCTGCCATGGATTTCAGTTGATTCACGATGTGGGAGATTCTGAGAAGGGTTCTCGGCATGCTCCAGAGGACAATCTTATCAAGTGATCAATTTCATTGAGAACCTCCACATCGATGATCCAGGCCGCCTTGATCTCTCATTTGCTAAAAGATTCAAGATATACAATGACCTTGCCGTGAATTCTGGGCCAGAATCTTAAAGACACATTCAAACTCCTATGGGGGGTATCAATAGAGTATGCATAGCTACCCAGTAATCGACACCGTTTCCCTCGACAACTTAATCGCTCTAACTGACCGTCCAAGCCGACTACCTTGTCGCTGGTGGCGCGGGTTAAAAGTTAATATCGTCAAGGAACATACAATCAGTACCTCCTTCTCTATCGTACGTCCACCAACTCAAATACCTAGCAGTCCTACCTATACTTTTTATTGATGCTTAGATAAACCAGAATGAATATTTAAAACTGAACACACTAGATATCTGTATCTGCTTACTATATCAGTAGCTTACGATATCAGTAGTCAATGGAGCTCCAAGACCGAAAGCGATTAAACACCATTGGATCCACATTGTCAAAGATTCCCACCAATCTCACACGATGAAGGAAGTGTCAAGCAATTGGCTCAGCCCTGGTCATCCTAACCCAAAGTCCACCCTGGATATTCAGTTACTAGATTGTTGTTATTGAATCCATGGTGGGTTACTCACCCGCGTATACATAGTTAAATGTGACTTGGGATACACCTTCTCAATCGCCTTGCGGCCGACACCCTTCGCCCAATGTGCTGGTGGCTTAGCCTGAGGTGGAGATGCAGCCACATCAAGAGAGACGCTAGTAAACTGCTGCATGAAACGTATGAGCATGAATGATATCTCGTTATACGCAAACTGGTAAGGATGAAATTTGGTCAACCAATTATTAGACATCAGTATATGCAGCAAACCTGTTGTCCGAGGCAAATACGCGGGCCAGCATTAAAAGGGAGAAAGATGAATGAATTTCTAAGAAGGTATTTCTTGAGTCGAGCATCAAGGAAGCGATCAGGATCAAACTCGTCCGCTAAAGTCGCTCAATAACAAGCGGTAAATCAGCAGTAATATTACACTTACCATCAGGACCCCAGAGGTCTTTACGCCGATGCATAATGAAGACAGAGTATAACAATCTATTATACAAAATCGGTTAGATCCCTCTTACAACCATTAGCGAGTTAGAAAAAACATGCTCTGTTCTCGCAGGTATGTAAATAGGCTTTTGCGTTGGATCGTGTGACGGCCAGATGGTTGCTTCAATGTTCTCTCTTGTCTTTGGTCAATACGAGGATTAACAAGTTGATATCGAACTGTTTAATCACCGTGTGTTGAAGGGACTTCAAAAGTGGACATTAAATGAGGACGTCAACAAAAGATATTATATCAAGTAAACTTACACGGCAGGGAAAAGTCTTAATGTCTCTGCGAAGTTCGGAAGCATTCACCTGTTGTCGGAATGTTCTCAAAAAATCACCTGGCGTACCGTTGATGACAGCCCGGAGGTACTTCATATCCCTGATGTCATCGTAGTCGGGGCGTCTGGTTGGTCCTACTCTTGCAAGAACTTCTTCACGGAGGCGCACGTGAATTGCAGGATACATGGCCAGGCAATATATGACAAATGTTAGGGTAGAAGCTGTCGTATCACGTCCTGCTATCATGATGTTCAATCTGTACATGCAGAATCATTTGCGCTAAAAATCATGATATATGTTCCATTACTTACGTCTCATCTCTCAGAACCACGGGGTCTTTTCAACAAATACCCAGCATCAGTCTTCTGTCAACGCGATTGAATGGCACCTACCGGACGAAAGTCTTACAAGATGATCAATCAATGTTTCTCCCTCCTCGACGTGGGACTCCGTCTCTTCTTCCTTTGATGCATCCTGAGGAACATTTGCGTTTTTTACTAAGGCCTCTTTAATAATCGGATCCAAAAAAGCCCTAACAATCTCCATCGGCTTCTTCGTTTTGTCCTCGATAATTTCCGTGAGCGGCCACATCCAGCCGTAGAGATTACGACGTGCAATGATCTCCTGAACCTGGAGAAAAGCGACAGCAAATTCACTTGCATTTTGTGCCTGAGGGCTAACAGAGTTGGGAGGAACGTGAGCAGCGTTGTGCGGATATGGGATGCCAGCAGTGAGACTGTGGACATTGTAACCAAAGAGAAATTCAGCCGCAGAGTCCAAGGTGAAGCGAGACATCAGATCCTTTTAAAGATCTTAAAACCTGACGAGACACTTGGGTAAAATCGACGTACTTGGAAATCGATAGCTTTTGCACTGCTCATGCGCTCTTTGATTAGCATCAGCACAGTATTTGCATGACGGTCGAAAATATCAAAGTCTCTGATGCGATCACGAGTGAAGAAAGGACGTGTCATAGACCTATGGAACCTTTATGGACCTCTGAGACGGGGCCGCTTGAAGATAGAAGAGGACACACTCACTTCCACATGTCCCCTGGCAAAGAATCAGTGACATGTAAGATTATCCAAGTAGAAACGTCTCACCATCTGTGTTAAAGACTCCAGAGCCTAGGACAGAGAACATTCGGCGCTGGAATTGTTTCCCTGTTGACATATTCTGATCAGGTCATTGAAAAGAGATTATTTTATGAAGCTATTGCCTTTTTCATAGTTAGGAAAGTCAGTTGCGAGGATAGTCTTCATGTGCTCCGGCCAAACTGTGAAAATCTTATTGGACCATAACAATGGCAAGTTGACGGTTGGATCTCCTTCACCAACCCAATCAACGACACCGTCGCCTTCAGAAAATGTTACATCATCTTTGATACAACGGTCTTTGCAAGACATACCAATATAACCAGTATCTCTGAAGCGCTGCATGGTGGCCATGACGTCGATATTCCCTATCAATTTGCCATCGATCCTACGTACAAGACGAGCTCCTAACTTGGCTGCTTGGCATCTGTCATCAAGTTTCTTGTAAACCATACGGATTGCTGAAATCAGCAGCAATAACAGTATTGATCCTAGGACAACAAGCCATGTCGGAAGAGTATATCTGCCAAAAGCACCTTGTTCACTTAAGTATTTCAGGGAGAACCCGAAGAACACATAAGGTATAACAAGGGACTTGACATGATAGAAGATGAAGGCTACTCCTGGAGTCACGGCCACCATCTTGTTGCAACCTTTTAGAACAGAGGGGGCTTAAAGTCTTAAGCGTTGAGATAGAAGAATAAAGTTACTTGTCTTGACATGTCATTATTTCACAGCAAAGAAAGTACCACATGAGGACGTCATGGTCGTGGGGTTTCAACCACTAAACTTGATGAATACTTTTCCTCAGAAAGGAACTGTCAAATACTATGTGCGAGAAAGAAGATCCGAATTGTCGCAGCATCAGGTAAGAACCAGTGAACCAGCAGGTTCTTTGCAAACATGACCTTCACAACCATGTGA
The DNA here is from genome assembly GCA_018857265.1 of Termitomyces sp. T32_za158. NCBI lineage: Eukaryota > Fungi > Basidiomycota > Agaricomycetes > Agaricales > Lyophyllaceae > Termitomyces > Termitomyces sp. T32_za158. The sequence continues at coordinate 6,925 of JABAJZ010013805.1, read as the reverse complement.
ACTTCGGATATTGCCGACACAGGACTCTGGAACGAATTTAGATTGTGGGAGCCTTCGGAAGAAGACACTGATGAACGAGGGATAAGATAGGCGGCAGTAATAGCCAGCACGTGTTCCATAATCAGAAATTGTCGTCCTCCAGAATGACTACTTGTCCTCACTCAATTCTTTTTAAGCTATTTAGGCCTTTGGTATTCACTCTTCAGATATTTATCAAGAGTTCCTAGAAGTCAATTCTCACATATGTTCTGAAATAAAAGAGAAGAAAGCATCATAAATTTTTTTTTCTTGTGTATTTTGTCTGCATTGTCTCTCTAGATGTATTTCTGAGGATTTGAGATTTTTGATAATGGTCATTTGGCCACTTACATAATACAGCACGTGACTAAAGAAGGGGAGGAGGAGAAGGTTCGAAAGTGTGAAGAAAAGCATCTGTTGGACTCTCTATGCCACAAAAATCAAGGGCAAACCATGCCAAAGCTCAAAATATCTCTAATCACCACCTTGTGACTCATAATCCCACTGTTGAAGATGTTCATGACGAAGAAACACCAACAATTATCATGTCGAACAAGATGCCATCAACACTGTAGACTTGGGAGAAGATGTTTCAGATGAGGAATACAATGAAGGGGAGGAAGAAGACATTACTGAAATATCTGCACTAACATATTTTACTGAAACCCTCAAAAAAGCACATGAGACAGCCGCAGTTGCGGGGAGGCAGAAGGAGGTGAAACAACAAGAACCTTACCTTGGAAACTCAGATCGTACAAAATGGCGGTACAAGCAGATCAAGAGAACACTGGAAAAAAAAGGATTTAAACAGTTATTAACCTTTTTGCTGAACAACGTGCATGTACAGCACAGAAAACTCATGAAAATTCAATAAATAATGTCATCAATGATGGTGAAATTATCTTGGAGACTGGGGATGGAAAAATTGCAGAAACTATTGAGCTGGAGATGGGAGAACAAGCAATCATTGAGGTGAGTAATTGACAGTTCAAAACTCAATGATGAATGACAAGCTTCCAGCAACCTGACATCGCAGGGATATCAAACCCTGAAGAAAATGACAAGGCATGTAAAAAAGTGAAAAACTGCTTCAGGACCTTCATGAGGGAAAACGGCCAACAGACAACAGTGAAATATCTGGAACTGACAATGAGCTAAATCTATTGAATTATAAAGACTTTCCAAAGCTTCGATGTGCATGTGCAGCACTCACCATGCAAAGCAAAGATAAGAAACTTGACGTTGTTCTTTGTGCTTGCATCACTAGAATGGTGGTGGTCTTAAATCTTTATCTTGACCCTGAGCTGTTATATACATAGAGGGAAGCATCGATGCTTGTTGCATGGTCTCAGAAAAAAGGAACTCACCATGCCAGAAATCTGCAGGCATGGATCCATCAATTTCTACATGACAGTGTTCTTCCAATCCATAATTGGGGCCAATTTTAGAACTCAATTCTGACAGATAAGGATTTTTCAGCAGAAATCCAACTTCATTTGCAGGAAGTCACAAAGGAAGGATTTAAGCATGAGGATGTTGTCAACTATTGAAATGCATTCATTGAACAATGGAAAGAATACGAGACACATATGATAATATATGACAATGATAAAAAACTGATAAGAAATTGAAGGGCTTTGCTGTTCCTGCAGGTCAACAATTTTGGCTTATCCTTGTCACCTGTCACAACCCATATACTCCAGACCTTTTTACATTATAAATTCCACACTCCGAACCTACCAGCATCACACAGTCACCCCATCAACTCTGGATCCTATGACATAACTCCAGGCCCTGTGACATAACTCCGGACCCTGTGACATAACTCCGGACCTCTTGGCATCACTCCTTCCCTATTCTGGACCCTCCTGATCTATTCTGGCTATTCCTGGATCTTTTCCGGGACCCCCACACTCCTTGCCCATCTCTTCCAACACATCCCATCCCCTCCGGTATTTGTCTTAGCTGTTACTCAGCCATCATGCATCACAGCCAATGCCTATTATGTCAACAGGCTAATTATAGCAACAGGCTAATTATATCATAAGGCTAATTACATTTCTGGGACTGATCCTCCTAGTATATGCTTAGTTATCCACTCCGTTGCCACTTATAGAGTCTTGGACCTTGTTATAGAGTCTTGGACCTTGTTATAGAGTCTTGGACCTTGTTATAGAGTCTTGGACCTTGTTATAGAGTCTTGGACCTTGTTATAGAGTCTTGGACCTTGTTATAGAGTCTTGAACCCTCTTGTAGGGACCTGAGACATATGCCGGGAGTATATAAGACTATAGGTAGCTCACTTGTACCTTAGTCTTGATATTACCTGAAAACTGTTACCAGTGAACCTACTTTGCCTTGTCTTGTGGATCTTTGAATTGTTATAGCTTGCCTCCAGAATCTGTCTCATCAATTCTACTGCTTCAGTTCAAACCTTGTCTTACTTTGTTTTGTCTCATCTCCATTGTCTCTTTCCTACATTGACTCTGTTTTCTCTTCTCATTTAGTCCAGCACTTGTTTCCACCCCAGTTTTGCCTCATTTCCTCTGGTTCTCACATCCCGGACCATCCTGGACCACTTTTCCATGCCCCGGACCATCCCAGACTCAGCTTTGCCTGTTCCTGTGACTCCAGCAATCGTCCCCAAAATCCATTAATCGTTACTTCACCACCCTACCCAAAGGCATCCCACCATAACCTAGGACTCGTCTACTTATCCCAGACCGCTTTCCCATGCCCCGGACCATCCTGGACCACTTTTCCATGCCTCGGACCACCCCGGACTCCCCAATTTTGCATCGGACTTTGTCTCCTTGCACCAGGTTGAGTGTATCTAGCTACATCTCATCCGCCATTGTAAGGCCCTGCTTCAGAAGAAGCCCCCGAGGTCAGTGGAACCTGACATCACCCACAATAAGTCCACATTTTACAAAAACAATCATTGCAAGACCTGTTGGGGCTACAAATCAGATAAGCCAGTCCTGCAAAAGAAAGGAGAGGGGACATCACTAATAGTGTCCAATTTCTTGACTACTGAATGGGAATGCCTAAAGCATGGGAACGAGTATGTCAATCGATATTGTGGTTAAAAAGTCCTCACGTTGATCAATAGAGAAGCAAGATTAATTTTCAAAGCAGGAAAAAATCATGACGGCTATTTTACTTCAGATGATTTAATTCAACAAATTGATAAAGCCATTGATATATTCAAAGAGAAGACTCAGAGGTTTGCCACTGGACTCTTCCTCTTTGACAATGCTCTGAGTCATCAGAAACATGCTGATGATGCACTTTCTGCAAGGATGGTCTATCTGCTGTGCCATCCCTAGCCATTATCCAGCAATTGGACAACACACATGCCCACATAAAAGCACATGACCACAAGGCGGCAAGTCACCTGCCACACCATGTGATATCATGAGACTTAGTATCTACCTGACTACGCATCAACCACCCCAGATACCCATGGTGCATTGCAATTAAAATTGAAATGGTTAGTTTGTGCAGGGCTGATAGCCATTTTCCCTGTCAGCATGAAGCTTTGACTTTCATGCCAACCAACGCCACATTTTTATATGTATAAAAGCCTGGTAAATTTTCTTGAAAATTTTTTCTTGCTGACTTGCAGGCGCCACGAGATCACCATGACTTCTCTGTTGAAAATTTTTATGAATGATTATTTTATTGTTACTGACTCAGACTAGTATATAAACTGTAACTAGCTACCACTGAAAACAACAAACTTCACCCCAAGTTCACTCCTCATTACACTTCAGAGCTCAAAAGGCTTAGCACACTTAGGTCGGCAGACTTAAGTTGTGACAAGTCCTTTATTTTGCATCTTGTGCCTCCTGCCACAGTACTACCACCAGTACTGCTGCCCTCAGGTCACCATCTTGAGCAACCATTTGTGATTTTGTCTACTGACCCCATGTACCAACCCTTCATTACTAGTGCCCCATGTGCACTAGCATTTCATTTCTTTGTTAAGTTTTTTCATCCTTTCCTACCTACCTTTCCACTGCCGCTTTCCTCAAGGAACTGGGACTCAGACCGGGACTCTCACACAAAAACACACTGCACGCCCAACACTTTAGAAGAATTGAGTGTCATCAATATCTCTCATGTCCACCCCCACAACCCTGGCTATAGCTAGACATCCCCCCCCCCTACCTGCTCTGGCAGTACCTTGTTCCAGGCCAGCTGCTTCTCCTGGTGAGCACCTGACTCCAAAATGGCACAGATGGTCTGCATGTTCTATCTTGCCAGCAGGAGCAAATCAATCTATATGTCATGCGGTGCTTGTGCCACATCTAGAGGAATGCAATGCCTTCATGGCTCCATGTGATCTGCTTTCGCTGTTCCTTTCCACTTTATACTCCTCTTAAGGGTGCTCAATTATTTTGTTTGCAAAATTGTTCACTTGATTGAACAAAAATTACCTTTTATATAGATAGAAAATTCAATGATTGCTACTGTCTTCATGAATGCCAAACCTGACCCTACATCTTTCTCTCAAAAGATAGTAAAACATGCAAAGGCTCAGATACAGGCAAATATCCTGAGTTACATAGAAACTTGTCTTACTGCATCCATATTGCTAGAATCAGACTCCAAAAACAGTAATGAAGAAGACATCAATGATAGTGGTGTCATTGAGATTCTTGAGCTCTCTGCAATTCAATGGGCTAGTATTGCGGCCTATATGGGAGCCGTGGACTATACAATCAATTTCCAAAGTTTAGAGACTTCTTTGCAACTTCACTGCAAGCACCAGATTGCTATTTCCAATGCATGTATTGGTATGCATTTAAAACTTACAAACCCATGCTGTATTTCTGATGTGTTGCCAACTTCAGGCTTGGAAGGGTATTCATATTGGTCTCAAATTTTATCTTTCACTCAACTCATCGCCCACAACAACATGTCAAGTTTCAGTTGGGAGCATTCTTAGTATGCTTTAGTCAACAAGGCTCAAACACTCTGAATGTGGCCACAAAATTACAGTGCATGGTGCATCAGTTGGGTGTGGAGGCATGGAAATGTACTGTACAGCATGACATGCACCTGAACACTAACCCAAGAGTAAGTCCAGAGATCTCTGGACTGCCCCAGATTGGTCCCAGGGATCATAGGGGCCTCAAAAAAGGAGGTCTCCCTGACAAGTAATGGATTTCATATTTGACTTGATTGTCTTCTATTAATTGATGGTGAGCAGTTCCAAAGCAGAAAGAAGATGACAAGTATTAGGTTTTATGCTTGACTCTTATATTTAATAAAACTCACTAGATTCTAGACAAACATGCAAGCAACTGTTGACCATGAATTGCGCTTCACTTCATATGAGATTGGTTGGCTTGGTGCTATGACTGATGCCAAGATCTTCAAGAACTTGCATATTTAGATGCATCAGGAAGACCTTTTCAAAAATGGTGAATACATCCTTGTCAATAAAGGTTTGTGTATTGTTTGATGCATGCCAATTGGAATTTTAACTTGTATTAAAGGATATATATCAACTTCATACACTATCTGTCTCTTTGACAAGGTTGAAGTTAGAAATGCTGATGTGCCAACATGAGTCCCAATGTGCAAATTCAACCAGTGCCTTTCAGGTGTCTGAACTTAGCATATTTGGTGATCTAAAAGGCCGTTTTTGTTCACTCAAGGATATGAGACCACATGTTGATATTCAAGACCTATATAAAGTCATTGAGGCCATGCTTGTTTTACACAATATGTGTATCAAGTATTCTAATAAGCCAAAGAACATCTCTGACTTTTTTGATAAAGATTTGGATGAGGAAGAGAGAATAGAGGAAGATGATGATGCCAACATTCCACATTTTATACTTAATCTATAATTCCAGCTCATCAAACTCTACTTGTGCGCTAGACAACTCCTGACAGCATGTCGCCTTATGGAGAGGGGGAAACTGGGATCTGACTCTTGTCGCTTTGGATGCCTAGCGGCTATTGAGGACAATCATCATATCTTTGTCAAATGTCCACGCTTTGCAGAAATGAGAAGGGAGGTGCTGTCTGACATTGCTCGCTGGACAAGGGACAAGTGCAGGAAATCTGTGGAGAAGGGCACCATCGGTGCTGGCGAGGCTTTGAGGCTCATTCTCACAGCAAAGTCTCTACTCATTGATGATGGATGCGTATGGCTGCTAGGTTATTCTGCCTTTTATTTAGGCCGCACTCCTGATGTGCCGAACCTACTGGAGATATCAGTGTTGAACCTGGATCAGAAACAATTCACGCATCAGGTCACCTTGATGTGGCATCTTGCGTCCATTTGCCTTGCGGGCCGTATTTGAGGCCAGGTTCAGTGACTAGCGTCTGTAGGAGCTGATCTATGATATTACCTAGGGAGTGGTCGACTATATATATAAGTGCGCAGCATTGTGTATTTCTTCTGCAGTGGTGGCTGTCACGACCCGCCTCCGGGACACCACCTCGACACCCCGCGACTCCTCGCGCCCACCGCACGACCCTGCCGCCGCTATCCCGCTGCCCACCGCACTCCCGCCCCTCAACGCCCAAATTCCCCGAGACCCCGGCCCTGACCCCGGCCATCTCCGCATCAACCCTCATTGATCCTACCCAACTGCGATCACCCGCATTGACCCTGCTTGATCCGACGGCGCCGCCACCCGCACCACCCGGCGATCACTCTGGCGATCACTTCCGCCACCCGTGCCGACACCCGAAGACAGACCACTGACATGCGGTCCCGACACCTGCCGCCGAGCCCCGTCATACAGTCCCAGATCTGCCAGCAACACGCCCCGGAACCGCATACAGTACGTCCATACAGTACCCCGGAACTGATCAGACGCAACCGGGACAAATCCCTCCTCGTCGTATACTTAAGCCGTAGCCAGCCTCCATGTACAGTAGT